>JAVFBW010169296.1:0-11221 GCA_034783835.1 Mopalia ciliata
TGTTTGTGGAATTAAATGAAATGCAATCCCATCAGTTTCTTAACTGGAGGAAACTATTTTCAAAGTTTGAAATATATTAAAATTATGTAATGGCTGCCATTTTGTTTTGCAAAATTTGTAGAAATATAAATCCAATACTTGTCATAATGGGGGGAAGCTACCGTAAAAGTTTCAAGTTATTCAGTGAATTTGTTCTCAAAATTATCATGTAGGGATAAATATTGAAAAATTATGCAATGGGGACCATATTACTTTCTGTAATTTGATGAAATGCAATCCTATTCAAGGTTTCAAGTTAATCTGTTAATTTGATCTAAAAATAATAATGTTCAGAACCCATAGGCATGAATATGGTCAAATGACGCATTGGCGGCCATTTTATTTTAAGGAATTTGATGAAAATCCCATTTGTTGTCTTAATATGATTCACGTCAATCTGGGAATTTGTTACAGAGTTAGAATGTTCACAACCTATATAGTAATGAATATTGTAAAACAATGTAATGGAAGCCATATTGGTGAAATTCAGTCTGATGCATTGTCTTAAAAGCAGGAAGCTATCTTCAAAGTTTAAAGTTAATCCGTGGATTTATTCTCAACTTAATGTGTTCACAACACATACAGGTATGAATATTCTAACATTACGTAATAACGGCCATTTTATTTAACAGAATTTGGTGAAATGCTATACCATCCGTCGTCTTAACAGAAAGAATCTACATACCAAGTTTGAAGTTAATCGGTGAAATAGTTTTCAAGCTAGCGTGTTAACAAGCATTTGTGACGGACGGAAAGACGGATCTACGGACGCTGTGTAGCATTTCTAATTCCCTCCTACTATGGTAGTGGTGGACATATTGGCAATCAAGCTTTGGGAAAATTCTCATCCATTTTCAAGATATGGACAAGATTTGACCCGATATCTTGAAAATAGAATAAGAACTTTCCGAAAAACTTGATTGGCAAAATGTAGAAGTTATTTGCTGTTTTATTTCAATAATTCGTTTAGCCTTAGTAACGGGAGACGGAATTTAAAACAGTGGAAGCCTGGCGATTTTCAAGGTGAAAATGACATGTACATAATCACGTGGACTCATTGAACGAATTGTAAACTGAGTCGTAAACTGATGTTTGAATCGGCCTCTACAAAAATAAGTACACACACCTTTCATATTCACACGATCAGTAGGTCTACAAGGCACCATGGAAACCTGTTTGAAGTGTTGGATGGTCTGTAAGCCATTCATCAGTAAATTATGCATGTTTTTAGATAACCACACCCGGCTTTATATATGTTTGTTTTATTGCACAATTTTCAATATATATCAACTAACACAATGATAGAGAGATCAGACCAAAAACAAAGAGAGCTTAAATTCAACACAATGTTAAAAAAAAAATAACACAAAGTTGTCTTTCACAAATTTAATGTCAGTGGTGTTACACACTACTATGAGCTCCTAAAGACTTACTGATGGAATTAGTAGATTAACAAACTTATTCACAAGAGCTATGTTACCAATGATAAGTATTCTATCAGCTGTGTTAAATTAGTTATGCACGTTATATAAAATGGTAGCTGTTGTCACCTGAAATGTCCTTATTATTGTACAGTACTAACTGGTATGTGTTAATAAGTTTTTGAAGTGTGATAGAATTTTGGTAGAGGTGTATCACGTCAATTTTCTGTTTCTGTCTCAATTGCACGATTGTATGGGTCACTTTCCATATTTTGGACAACTGCATTGACTAATTTGAAATGACTTGAAATTCGACAAATTGTCCATCCGTCAGTAACGCGTCTAGCTTTGTTTTTCTGTCCTTGTTTTAAAAGAACGTAGTCTCCAAAAATAAAGTTGTGTTCCCATGTGTTTCTATTTTCATAATTTACTTTCAGTTTATTTTTGTATTGTTGATCTCTTTCGTTCATTTTATTTCCATATCAGGTTGATTATTTAATGGTGATGCATAGTCCAATTTGGTTCTCACTTTCCGTTTCACGGGTGCTTCATATGGTGTAATACCGAATTCTGGGTGAGGTGTAGAACGATAACCTCTCAACATATCCTGTATGCTATAATACTGCTCCCTCCATGGAGATGTGATAATTGTTCAGTCTTGTTTAACATCTTCATAAAAGTTTCTGCTTCTCCATTTGCTTTTGGATGTAGCGGTGTAACACGATGGTGGTAGTATCCTTCTTGCTTTGCAAAACGTCAAATTGTGTTGAATTGAATGGAGCACCATTGTCACTTTCAATACACTCTGTTGTACCATAAGTAGCAAACACTTCTTTTAACTGTTCTGACATAGGTTTGAATGCCACAGATGTTATTTTATGGACCCCTGGATATCTAGTGCTCTCATCAACAACAATTAAGTTGTAATGTCCATCAGGATACGGTCCTCCAAAATCCATAGACGCAGTTTGCCATGGCTTGTCTGGAATAACTGTTTTGTTGTGACTTGAAACTCGTAACATTGTTTCGATACATCTTCGATCATAGTATTCATGGCTGGGAACCAGTATTTGTTTATAAGTAGATGTTTAGTTATCCCGAGATGTCCTAAACTATTTCCCGATTTGGTCACTTTGTTTTGTAGAATAAGGGAATAACGATTCTACCTAGTTTCAAAATAAGTCCTTGTATGTAACTTAGTTCTTCTCTGATTTAGTAGAAACTAGAAATCTCAGGATCGTTTTAATTTCCCCAGTCTCCCATTAGGATTGATACTTCCACTTTCTTTAATTGCTCATCTTTTGCTGTTTCGTGTTTATTTTATCAAGAACGATTTATTTTTATTTATAGCTATGTGTTTGATTAATTGTTCTGTATTGTTAGGTGGGAGTGGATGCCTGGGTAATAAATCTAGTGGATCAGCTTCGTCACGACCTGGCTCATACATTCGTTATCTCAAAATCTAAGTCTGGCATATCCATGACCCATTTTTCTAGTCGAGGAGGTAGTTTTGCTGTAGCCTTGTTGAATAACGGTAATACAAGTTTGTGTGCTGTAATAATTTTGAATCGAGGAGCATACTGAACCTGGTTTTAGCCCATCTGATAGCAAGTGCATCTTTCTGTTTGACTATATCGCTTTTCAGCGTTTGTCATAGATCTGCAAATAAAATGAACCGGTTGAAGTCTTCGCATGTTTCCTGGAATAGCGTTGCTGATAATCCTTCGGGAAAACTGGCTTCTGCTCTTACCATAATACGTTTTGGTGGGTTGAAGTACGCAATTGTAGATTCATTTGTTATGCTGTCCTTCAGTTTCTGAAAGGCAGTGTGTTCCATTTCTCCCGTATGGATTTCGTGTCTTTTGGTGTGAATTCACCTAAAGGAGATGTGATTACGACATATTTTGGGATACATTAAGACAAGTATCTTCGTACAGCCTTCTGGTCGACTGCATTCCTTAACTGCTTGCACTTTTTCAAGTGTTGTTTTTAATCTCTGGTCTGTGAACCGTTAGCCATACAATTCTACATTATCAACGCCAAATTGGCATTTTGGGCGATTGAATTTAACCCTGTAGTCTTCTGCTCGTTAAGAGTTTTGTTGTGTTCTTCTGTAGTACGCCCTTCAATAAGTATGTCATCTTTCTGATTTAGACAATTTGAAATATTCCCCAAAATTTGGTACACAGTTTCGTCGAATACATCCTAGGTTGATTTTGAGCCAAAAATCAATCGTTTTAAAAGGAATGTTGTCCCATGGAGTACTAAATGTTGCTATCATCCTTGATTCTGGGTCTAGTGTAAGCTGATGGTATCCTTGCTTTTAATCCATTTTGGAGAATATTCTACAATAATGAAACTTGTACATGAAATCCTCGACAACTGGAGCCTGGATGATTCTGGTTCTATCAATAGATTTGTTTGGTATCCGAAGAGCAACACTTGCTCTAATCATGTGTGACCTAAATTGATCAGTAGGCAAACTGGAGAAACGTGGTTTAGGTTGGACAACCAATGGCGAACACAACGTTATTGCTTTACCCTGTGGAACCTCTTCAAAAATAAACTTCTCCAATCCCTGATCAATACATTCCCGTAACGGATTTTGTAAATAAAACGGAACTGGTCTTGGTTTCTGCACTACCGGTACGGCGTTGGGTTTCATATTAAAGTGTATGTGCATGTCCCTATTGTTTTTTTAGGTCTATAATATTGTCGATACCTTCAAATATGTGTTTGTACTTGCTTAGTATAGTTAGTATAGCTGCTTTATTGTCATCTCGGATAACCTGTTTAGCTTTACTCTGTTGTGGAATTTTTAAGTTATTAGGTGTTGTGAGTAATCCATCTGGGTTGATCTGTAACATGTCTAACTCTATTAGTGTAGTTTTACTAATCAACGGTGCCGAATTGATTATGCTACGTAGAATTTTGTCTTAGTACCACAGGTTAGATTCCTTACTACAGTTGTAAATTCACCGTTTACTGGTAAATCATTTTGAAGTGTACTGAGTTTTATATGGCTATGCTGCAGGAGATTATGTATGTTGTGTGGTCTATGAATAAGAGCCTTGTATTGGTTTTCATCAATGCCATTGACATCCGCACCACTATTTGGTTCTACTCGCACGTCAACATCATCTATTTGCACCGAAATGATCTTATCAAATTCACTTTGTGTCCCCACACGTCTAATTTGTTTCAATTGTCTGATTGAAATATTCACCGGCTGTATCAGTGGAGGTATCTGGCTTAAGTTCTGTTGTTTTCTTAATTTGACGTTTTTTTCGAGTTTGATGCTTTGGGCCTTTTGTGCCTGATGTACACTATAAACAAAATGGTTCCATTGTGTAAAATTGTGTAAAACTCCATTTCTTACTTATTACTTTTTGGATAAGTGTTTGATTTTTAACTGTAAAAATTAATTGTTCAAGTATTCTATCTTCATAAGTGTCACAAAGTTCCCATTCATTAGTCCTGTCGTGACCACGATTTTATTATAGTACTTCATTTTAAACCACGCCAATTTCCTTCATCCCAAATATCAATTAACTTAAATGATACTTTAAATATTATGCTGGATTTAAGACGACCTGAACATTTATTATTGTCCCAAAATCCCTAAATACTGACTATTAATCGAATTCAAGTTCTCTTTTAAGCATTATTTCTCAGCAGAACGGATGCATGCATAGCCGGATATGAAGTGCCGTTACTATACATCAAAGTGAATTATAAGCAACTTTCGTCGACTACTACTTTAAAGTGAAATACTTCCACAAAATTTGAGCGTACTATTGTTGTTTCGTTTCTTTTAAGACAAGACACTGCTGCGTTGCCTACATAAACGGTCTATGCCTGGAATTCTGTTTCTTCATCTCAACTAAACTATGCTTGGACACTGCGTCATTGAATTCATAAATGAAATTATGACCCTTCCTATGAACTATACAATATTTTTCTATACTTAACTTAATAATGGAAACTTCTTTTTTGACGACCTTTTTATACAACCATGAAAGACCATTAATTATCTAAATATTATTCATTCCTTGTTGCTTTGACGACAAAGTTGGTGCCGAAACCCGGGACTCTAGGACTCGCTCTTCAAGATGTCTTGACCTTATCAAAAGGGTTTACGAACCCGATATCAGAATCTAGAGAGTACTGAGATGGATAAGGCTGGTGATATCTTGAAGGAAGATCTTACAGACCAAAATATAGATGGACACCTTCGGAACTTGAGTACGGTTATTACTAGGTTAAAAGACTTTTCACAAAAATTTGAACAAGCTCACGGTAAACTCACCCAGTCAGTTCAAGATTGAGATGATCAAAGTGAAGTATTGAAGTTAGAAAATGAGGAATCTCGAACAATTATATTACTGTGTCAAATAAGTGAATATGTAGCAGATCTATCGTCTCTCGAATGTCGGTTGTGTGCTCGTAATTCAAAACTGTCTGATACTGATGAAAATGTTGATGCTAAATTTGCCACGATTGTAGACCAGTCCTGAATGCAACCCCAAGCCCAACAATTGCTGGGAGCTCAACAACAACAATTTGATAATCAACCTCTACGAGATCTGGACCAGTCTGTAACACAACATACTGTAAAACTCCCGAAGCTGGAAATCGTTCCTTTCGACAGAAACCTTCTAAAATGGAAAGAATTTTGGAATCCCTTTGACGCTACTATACACAAGAACAGTAAACTATCACCGGTGGAAAAATTCACTTACCTGAGGAGTAAACTCATCAGACGTCTGTCATGTAAATTGCTACGATTACTCTAAAGAATTTGAACTCCCGTTTGATTCCCTCTGACCAATCTTCCCACGCTTTACAAGTTGCTATTTGGTCTTTTGTATGCATGAATGGTTGAGACTTCAAATGCCTAGTTTCTGTCACCACATTTGTCAACGGTATATAATTTCGACACTTCCCTGTTCAGCGATGCAGTGAAACTGATGCTGGCTTTATGAAGTTTATGAAGATTATGAACACAGTTCTGACTTACAGTTTGTACAAATGTTAGTGTATCTGGTCAGCATTGTCATGGCAGCATGATACCATCCTTGTCGCCATTCACACATCTCTATATTTAACTTGTCGCTCAACAAACTAAACACAGCAACTGGCTTGCTCGACTGGATGATTACTGGCATGCTAATTGAATGACATGGAGGTCAAAGGTGACCTGAATAAACACCCATGCGCGTAGCTGTATTTAAATAAAGGGGCTTTCTCACGTATGGAGTAGAATATGTCATAAGAGTGTTCTGTTGGATTTTACAAGAAAGACTGAAATGTTTGGACTTTTTGACTCTCCACTAAATGTGTATTTACCATGCACCGAATTTGTTTCCAGCCTATTAACATAAGTTTAAAAACTGGGTCTAAACTCAACTTCTTAAAATGTTAAAATTCTGATGTGCAACCTTTAATGAAAAGAAATATTGATTTGAAAAAAATGGTTTCTAAGTTAAATTATTTTTTAAAAAAGGAATTGCATTGATCTACAGCTGCATGACATATCGTCATCTCGGTGTGTTTACAGGGCTGTACTTTGTTTTCCTGGAGTGCGGGATTTTATAGAACAAATTCATGTGCTCCGCCAGCTCAATGACTGAGGTTTTCCCTAAACAGACTTGCGATCTACTTTAAATGTCATTTTCAAACAATCTAACTGAGCTGTTGAATACTTAAATCATAATTGAACCTATGTTCAATTGTCCCCACCCCAGATATTAACCACTGAAAGAACGTATTTACATCATACCACCAATATCCGAGATAATTCGTAGAGAAAACATTGACCGTGTCACACAGCAATGTAAGGACCAGCCTTCTCATCTTTCAGACAAGCCTACCATACGTATCTCCCTCCCCTACATCGAAAAAAACAGCCACATCGTAGCTAGACTACTCCAAACCCAAGCACCAGTAACTACATCCTTCAGCAGAGGTACAACTTTAAAAAATTTAATCAAAGCAAATGGAAGAAAATATCCAGCCCAGACATCACAACCTAAAGGGGTTATATACCAGATAATCTGTAATTGGAACAAATCTTACATAGGAGAATCACTTCGCCCATTCAACATAAGATTAAAGGAACATCAGACTTCAGTTAACAAGAGTGACAATAAATCTACTATAGCCGCCGAGCACGTATCAGCAAACCCAACTCACCAAGTCCAATGGGAAACCACTCAAATACTTAACATGAACATATTCGACATGAAGAAACGTAAACTACAGGAAGCCATACAAATCAAACGACTCAACCCTCAGCTCAACAGAGACAAAGGATTATACCTATCTAATACCTATGACCAACTAATCTCCCACCAGCAAGAATTCAACAATGGAAGAACTTTATACAGCTTAATCCTCTTTATAATTTCTACTCAGTCATGACACTCCTTCCTCCACATGTATATAAATAATTTGCTTGTTGATGTCAATTTGAACTTCACAACGATCTCTGAAATGAGATAGAAAGGTAGTATCTAATAAATTAAGAAGTTGTTATCCATACTTAAGTCTTTCCATGTTTACTTAAATCATGTTATCATGCTTGTAGTTTCAGTGATTTGAAAAAGGGAAATCATACAACACGTTATATTATATGTTTTCACATTTAAGTATTGGACTATTTTAAATCTCGGGCCGAAAGTTTGTCAAATTTGTCCCAAAAATCGAACTTTCCAATAAGCATTGAAGATATATACGACGAACAGATTATATGTTAAGTGCGTGTTACGTGTCGTTGGTTGTATCAACCCCCTTTGTATCAGTTCGGACTGTGTATCAATCTGGCTCTTCCAGCTCAATTGATTCTGCAGTCAGAACTGAGACAACTCTAGTACTTCGTCACTCTACATATAATCTCTCTTTATTTGTTGACGACCTAGCTCTCTTATCCGAGTCTGCAGAAGGTCTTCAAAATCCACTAGATGGTTTTTCTAAATATACTGTTCAGAATATGTCAGCAATGATGTCCTTTAATGACTTCAGCATGGAAAAACATCTAGTATCAATCGACTGTTCTCAATAGAGTCTGTTAGGCAAATCTTCTTTCCTCGTCGGACACATCTACCCAAAAGTGGCTTGACACTGTCCGCATTTTCTTCTCTACACAGAACGACAAGATGAAGAAAAAGTTCCCTGCTGTTCGAGCAGGGGTTGGAACTTGGAACACATACATTAGTAGGAGAGCGAGTAGGAGATAATAAGCAGAGTCCAGTGCTGCCAAGGCATGTCTTATAGAACGGAAGTCTCGCCAACTGCGCAAGCGCGCTGGGGAATTTCTTAACTCAAAAAAATGGCAAGTGGTGTACAAACTTCGGAATATCGCTTAGTACAAACTTTTGACGACAGCAAGGACATCTCTGTTTAGTTTGACAATATGACACCTCACAGTAAGCCGACCTATATGTTAATGATTAGGTGAGTTTTATTTTGGTTCATTTGTTGTTATTCTTCGTTTTGGGGCATATCTGCGAAAGCTCCTTTCCTATCTTCTGTATTATAATAGTAATCAATGACGAATGACGTAGGCTCCCGATAACGGATGTCTTTTAGCTAGATACAAGTGTCTGTGGGTTGGAATAACATTGGAGTTAGCAAGCGAATAATTTGAAAAGCCAACACTCCATTATTTGTCAATGAGAATTAGAGCATACACTTAAGATCATATATAACCCCCAGCTTGTAACAACAGAAATATATAAGTTTTCTAGTAAACATTTTTTTTATTATTAAGCTTAAAAGGGAGGCAACCTCTCTCCTCCTTGAAATATACGTAACATTGATTTACATAGATTGAGTGCATACAACGTATATCCTGATAGTGTTTAGTTGTTCTTATTACCACAGAATCACAAATCGTAAAGTCAGATAAAACAAAACTGTTCAAACTCTGGTTAAATCTGGAGTACCGGCTGATAAATTCATAGAAAGCCACGTACTGTCCATAAATCGAGTACCGCATACAATGACAGAAAGCTTGACCACTCAAAACAAAGACAGTTTTCACAGATCTTGCAGTCTCGGTTCGTGTTTGAGTTTTGAAACATGTCACGTGGAGTAATATTTCGGAGTGTGTCAGTTTCACATTGTATTCGTGCGCGTTGCGAATCGCCTATAAAAATCTGACCAAAAATGAAGAAAATTCTCAAATTTACGTTATAATTTTAAAATTAGTCAGTGTATAATAAATAGCATAAAAGACCAAAGTCACAACTCCGAAGAACGATAAACAAGACATGTTAAGGATTCTAAATATTTCGGTTTATTAAACCATCTTCAGTAGTGAAGGGCTATCAAGGAAAGAAGTCTTATATACGGTACTGAACAAGCATGACAAAAACAGCAGGAAATAGAATATACAATGAGGGTTAAACAGTCACAATTAGAAGATTATCAAAAAAAACAGTAAGATAACCATACTGCATGTAACTGTTTATTTTTGATAATCTTAAACATGTCTTGTTTATCGTTCTTCGGAGTTGTGACTTTGGTCTTTCTCTACTATTCCTTAAAAATGGGGATATATTTCAAAACAAATTCAGCCCGTGGCTCAGTGGTAGCGAGTGCGCTTCCTGAACCGAACATGATTCGATTTACTATTCACGGTTCGAGTCCGCCTTTCGACCATCAGGTCTTGTCATTGTTTGATCCAATGACTGAAACTTCATGTTGGTATGTGGAGAAAATATTTAAAATAAGTCAGTTTTGCTTCCAGTTTTCAGTCTTTCAAGAATAAAATTGTTTACAATAAAATGCTTTTTTAGTACCAGTATGTAAATGTACCAGTTTTGTTCCCTCAAAACACCTTGTCAATCATTCTGGCTCATGATGGGATCCGAAATGTGTGAATTGTTTGATTTACTTTCAGTGTTCAAATGCTTAATATTGATGTCAGGTTAAACATTGAAACTTTACTCTAAAATAGGCAAGAAGCTGGAATCCATATTGTCTTTTGTCCCCAATGTACAGTTCGTTGCCTGTATATAGCTACATCTCTGCATTTTTAATTCCCATTTCTTTCAATACATTCAATCAAATTAATACATTTATGACTGGGTGCGGTTGTAAATTGAATAATTTGGAAAATACAAAAAACAGTTTAAATGGCAGTTGGACAATATTTTTGTAATTTTTTTTATATTACTCTTAACAAAGATCTACAGAAAGACAAAATGAGAGCGTAAAATGATATATTGTGCTTACTGTAAATACAGAACACCAGAACAACTTCTTAACAAAAATGGGAAATTTCTTCCTTAATTACAAATTAAAAATAAAATAAATTGAAAGAGGATGTTAAGAGGGTTTGTGAAAAGTGTTACATGAAGTCATCCTCTGAACTAGTCCTTACTCCAGTCCTTATTCCTGACTCTTTATACTTAAATAGGAGTATGGTAGCGTGTGCGCTTCCTCATCTTGTTTTGATGTACCGCTCACGGGATTGAGTCCATCTCTTGACCATCAGTTCTCTGAGTGAGTCACACAATGTGGCTCCGGCAATCGCTGGGGTGGTTTTTAAGAGGTTTTTTCCCAGTTATCCACCGTGGTGAGGCAAGGTGCAGTATGAAGTGGACAATTCGTCGTCATATGAGCGAAACACCCTTGAGTACGGCATAAAACCCCAATCACACAAATAAAAATTAAATAGGAGTACAGTTACAAGGCTCCAGAAAGCCTGTTTCTTAAATTGATAAAGACCTGGTATCTGCCAAAAAAGCTGATCA
>JAVFBW010169307.1:0-11221 GCA_034783835.1 Mopalia ciliata
TGCATTGACGTCATTTGAGCGCTATGGACTTTAATGTGATAAAGTTTGACATTTTAATGAACTTCAAATTCTGAACAACCAGTGTGCTTTAATTTCAATGTATTGGGATGGTTATTTCTGTATTTAAAATAATGTTGAAAATTGTTATTTGGATAAAAAAAATTAATGTTGCGTTTCTTTTTGTGGAGAGTATATAAAGAAATCCAGTGCAACGTTCTGTTTCTGTCAATTTAAAAAAAATCACATATAATTCCTATTGCCTTGGTTTTCTCGATATATTTTCGGGTAAAACAGCATGTTTGAGAACATTCTCGGCCATGTCCGCACTGTAAATAATCTCCGATGGAAAGCGGTATATATTACAGGAGGTAACTCGTATGGATTTACTTTCAATATATAATTGAGTTATCCACGTGTTTATTGTTTACGTTTGAAGGCTATTCTTGTGTTGATATGATGACGTCAGTGGAGCTAAACTATTATTTAGATACTTCCTGTTGACGAAAGTTGAATTATTTGCAACAAGTCATACATAGAAAAGAAACCGTGTTTTGTTTAAATGTGATTTTACCCGAGAAACGGTCTTGTTCGATGTGTTCTTTTTTATAGAAATCTGCGGAGTACTTTGGTTGATTTCCACGCATGCGCAAAAAACACCCGGCATTTAACATTACACGTTTTCGTGTAATATTATTGCTTCCAATAAACTCCGCGATAACTGTACTGGTACGGAAAGTGTCGAAGGATGCTCGGACATGACGTATGCAGCTCTAACGTTCAGTGGTATTCCAGAGGTCACTTGAAACACACATAGGAAATTTGTTATATATGTATTTTTAGTAAGCTTTGAACTATTGTTCTCACAAACACACATGCATTCTATCAGGTACAATTACTGTGTTTGAATACCCTGAAAAAAATATTGGCCTTTAAGGTTTATCCTGAATCATTGAATCACGCAAACTTTGACTTGCATATTTTTATAACTTGCTTTAATTTCTCGCGACTTTCGGTAACTTTCACGACGATGGTATTCCCAAATTTGTGACTTTTTCCCTTGCTTTGAGATCGGCTGGACCGAAATGTTTGGAAAAGCGTTTTTTGCAGACTAACAAAAATGGTAGTCAACAATATTTCTTAGATATGCTGAATTTTTATTGATCGGCGCTATGGAGGGTTTGAACTTTTTCGAAAACATTATTGATATGACTTTCCAAACTATTCGTTTAGACCTCGGAAACTCTGAGAGTTAGGAGGGGCAGAGCGGCAATATTGGAGTTTGAAAAATATATTCTGAGCGAAGACGTTTAACTCGATATTCTATTACCTTTTTTTAAAAAGGAAAGTCGTTGTACAAATAAACAACATGACTAATTTATGATGCGAAAGTTTCTAAAAAAAGGAACAGGTGAGATTGTCAAGGCCAAAATCATTTTGTATGTACTTCACGAGTTTTGGATTTGTTCATATATATCGATGGTGTTTCAGAGTTACTTTTTGGAAAATCTCGTTGAGTGTAATAGATAATGCTCATACTTTGGTTTAAATTAGATAACAGGACATAGTGGTCAAGTTGTCACTGTGTAAATAGCTTGGTGCAACAAATAAATAAACAGGCGAAAATTCGATTTTGTTATCAATTGTTATCATTACATATTTCTAAAGAATAATCAGTCGTGTGTCTGCAGGTATAAATAACTGGAGCCAGCATGGCCTACACACAAAATCCTCTCATAAACCAATGTCAAATCCTATTTCAATATCAGTTTGCCTGTTTTTCAGATTTTGAGAAAATAAAGGAAATCTTTCATTATAAAGTTGTGAATCTACGCTGGTTTTGTGGGAACGGAGCTGTCGTTGAATTTAGTGTTATCAGTAGACCCGGGGGTGTCAAGCATTTGAAACAGTAAGTCAGAGTTTTAGCCCTACATATTGAAAAGCAAATTTACCCCCCAAAATCAAAAGCTGCAATAGTTAGCCATTTTAGTCTTTGTATAAGTATATATTCTTACACTTAACACTCTTAAAGTTAGCTAAGATGATGGGTGTGTGTGGGTGTGTGTGTGTGGGGGGGGGCGTGGGATCTATATTTATATTAAAACATTTGGAAATAATCACATTTCTGTTGGTTTAGAATTTTATATTTACCATGCACAAAGAAATTTAGCTCTTTAACAGTTTTAACATCTTTGAATACAAAGATGAGTGGATTTAATTATTACGTTATTGATTTTGACACTAAAACGAGTTTTTAATTTGGTAAAACTTTCCACAAATACTGTTAATTTTTGCGTGACTGAATTTCATCCTTACTGTATGTAAAAAAAAATTGAACTAAAGACAATGATGGTTGACAAATTATTTCAACATGGACTTAAACTGGACATAGATATTTCACCTAGGAATGACCCAATATAATCACCGTTCATTCTATGCCACCCACAAATGACGTGCTCCTATCATTTCGAGCCAATAACTTGCTCCCTCTCCACTTTTAAAAAATGATTTATATAGTTAATTCAGAAGCTACATTTCTCTTTATTTATTATCAGACTGTTGGGCCTTGTGGTCGATGTGGAAGGAACACTGAAGTTTTCTACAGCCGAAATGAACTACAGTTACTGATATAACCTGGGACCAGTAGCAGACACGCTGGTCCCAGATATAACCAACAGATATAACTATATCAGGAAATATGTTTACTATTAATTCCAATAAACTACATTGCCTAATGAATTGAATCGACAATGACGAATTGATTCTTATAGAAATAATTCCTTTATGAATGAGCCCACAGCCGTGGCTCAGTGGTAGCGAGTGCGCTTCCTGAACTGAACATCCTTTGGTTTACCGTTCACGGGTGCGAGTCCGCCTTTCGAGTCACATGTTGTGGCTCCGGCATGCATTCGCTGGGGTGATTTTAACAAGGTTTCCTCCCGGTTTCATCCGTAATAAGGCTGTGTACAGTGTGAAGTGAAGAATCTGTCGTCATATAAGTGAAATACCATTGAGTACGACGTTAAACACCAATCAAACAAACAAACAAAGCTTTATAAATGAGTAGCAGTGGACTTGGACATTTACTTTCTTGAACGTACAATGGCGATTTATCCGCAGGGAATTGGATTTATCAGCGAACAAATTTCAAAGTGTCTCTCACTAATATGACGTCGGGGTATTAAATCAGTAATGGTAAGTAACAGTCATAGTCCGGCGATCACGTCAGTGGTACAAATCTCCTGTGCTATGTGTCTAATTTAATAAATAAATTGGGGTTCACCCTTTTTTGTATCACACATAGTATTCCGTGCAATGAAGTACGGGTATGATGTAAATGCAGGTAGATATAAAATGATATCTCAATGAGATGAGGACCCTTATCCCATGTGGAAATCTTTTTCACATAAGCAAAACTAGTTTTAATATAAGCAAAAAATAATTTCACATACCTGTGCAAACAGAATTGTTCATAAGTTAAAGAAGAGCAAAGCTTATTCGTCATAAAGAGAATAAAAGAACATGTGACAAAACAGTTTGCCATAGTACACTTGGTTACAAGATTGAAGTAAAATTGTGAAGTAGCTATATACTAGTAGCTCTAAATATTCTGTAAGTCTTCAAACATAGTAACTTCACTAAAAAAATAATGAAATGCTACCTTCTGGATAGATTGTAGGATAGAGGATAGAGCTAAAAGATATGTTTATAAGATAAAAAAAAAAAGCAGTTAGATCGAAGGAGGATGTGTCGACATGTATCGAAGCCAATAGCGGATATCTCGCTGCCCTGCACGGATGAATATACATTGATTTTTTGCTGATAACAATCATATTGACAATTCTCATCTTGATCTTTTCGTTTAGTTTTCTTTTTCATGGTTTTCTACTTCTTTCTTTTAATTAATCTTACATGGTTATAAAAAAAAATCCGTGAAAGACACATCTTCAAAATTACGTAAAATTTTCCATTTGATTATTTCACAAGGGACAAAATTACTGCTTCAAAGACAATGTTATTATAATAATTTCATATCGAATTAAACACAATACATTTAAAAACGAACGAACAGCGAAACTGATTGCAGATAAGCCGTATATATCTGATTACTTATGTAATAACATAGGTGTAAGGCAGCATTTTAATATGTAAATTACATATGACGATACGAAGGATTATACAACTTATACTGCGTAAGAACTAAACAAAATTAAATGTCTATGTAGACAGGCGATTTAACACCTTAAATAAGCTTATACAACATGTTTATTGGCCCCACAGAAGGAGGAGAATACCATCTAGTATCAAACCTACAAACAAGACAATATGTCTATATATATAACAATGTAGAACGGAACCTGTTTCTGGTTTTCTACCAATTTCAATCCTCATTAGTTTGCACAAAGTTTTCATCCACTACTCTTTCTCGAAAAGGAGAGGCTGTATTGTTTCGTCTGTTTTCCGGTCACTTCCCAGTAAATTCTTATTTACACAGAATATATAAACACCCTGACGGTAATTGTGACTGGTGCTTAGTCCCTGACACAATTGAACATTTCCTGTTAAAGTGCTCCCGTCATAATGTGTTTCGTGATGTTCTCTTGAATCCATTATTTTGGGTTGGCATATCGAGGCCTAATATAGACAACATCTTAAACCCGAATACAAGTTGCGACAAAGCGTATAAAGCCGTAGCTGCGTATATTATATACACGCGTATAATCACTTAAAACTTTTCACATTAACTGAACTACTGACATAAATAATGCAAAGTGATGGCGCGCATAGTTCTAATGACTTAGAACTGCATGCGCAATCAATACTAATTTCCATTCCATTCCACTTGTTTCTGATAAAAACAAAATACAGCACAAACTAATGCTAAAAAAATTCGAACGTCTGACATAACTTGTTTGTTATCAAACAAGATAACTTAAACACTTGATTCTAACGCCGGCTGTTCAAAGCTCCGTTAGCTTAACGGCCAGTTAGATGACGTCGCGTCACAAAGAAATGCACGTCACGTCATAATAGAAATTCATTGTTATGCAACGTCATCTCACATACCATTAACTTAACTGAGCTTTTAGCAACCGGCCCCAGGAACATAAGATTAGTTCCTTTTTTCTTTTTTTCGTGAGATTAACATACCAGTATTAGCTTAGTTCTTTAGAGCAGCTAAATCTTTTGGCTCTCTCCCATGTAATTCGTCTGCTGCCTATCGTCGACAATGGTAGACAACACAAGAACCGCTCACTGTACTATGATGTATATCATTCTTGTCTATTTGTTTGAGACAGGGGACAAATGTCATTTTGATCTAAAATTTTTGGATTTAGATTCGATATCAAATAGTATTACCTAAAACACCCGTAAAAGAAAAATAAAGCCTATGTTCATAATTGTCCGGTATCATTTGTAAACCACGCCCTGCTAACTTAACCACTGTGTAACATATAGCTTTAAGCCGTATAGTGCTGAATTGTTGTATCTATTTAATGCTTAGAAGAAAACACAAATTTTGTTAACTGTTGAATCTGTATGTTTTTTCATTCCAGTATATAGTATCTCTCTGAATTTTGTTTCTTTGTCCTTTACAAACTCCGCTTAAAGGGACGCCCCAACGATTTTCAACCAAAACATATTTTTCCATTGTTTATTTTGAAAGACAATTACCCATGTCGCATTTGCAACCGATAAAACACAACTGTTGATTAGTTAATTTAGAATCCGGAAGTGACGTTGTTGATCCTAGCAAAGATATGTGACTCTTATAGCCATCCTGTGATGGATACACTGTTATATACTGTGGTTTTCAGAAATGACGTTGATGTTCGCAGACAACTGGACTTTACATAAATGTCATAAGCAATCGGCTTGCTGTAAACATGATGTGATTGTGTAAGAGGCCTTCCAAATCACTGCCTGATTATCACCATAAACAATTCTCTGAATTCCTTTTCTTATGCAGTGAGCTAGAATGTCTCAAACTGGCTGGCAGAGTACTTTTTACAATATCCATTTTGGAACATATTGAAAAGATTTGAAAATTGTGTCAGAGGCAGTAAATAAATTTTTCAGTTAGAATGCATCAACATTGATTACATGTTGTAATATTGTCACATCAAGCAAAGAAGTTAGGATTGATCATAAACGAAATTTGAGCTGATTTAGGGTACCACTGTTGCATAATACTTAAATGAAATAAAAGCAAATTTGTTAATGTATGTAGGAACCATACTAATCCAGATATAAAGTCTAGCATTACATGTGAGACGTTAAAATAACGCATACTAGGAAGTGTTTAAATTAATATCATTGACTATATACAATTTGAAATCCTTTGGCCTATTCGACTATCTAAATTGTATCTATACCCCGCCATAAAGCTTTTACCTTAATTTGCATATACACTATGTCAAGACGATAATTACTGTAAACCATTCTTATCTATCTCTTTTCGTTGTTTTTGCATGGAACAAATGTGATAAGATGTGGAGTCTAGCACTGTAATATTTCCCACCGTGTTTTATTTCACCGTTTAATATGCCAAGTGCTTCTCGTTGTCAGTTAACACTGGCACTGGGGTGATTTCCTTCAACTATAATCGCATTGTGTTAAAATTTCTTCATACTAGTGGAATGATCGAAATTAATGTTAAAAAATACCAGTAACGGGTAGCTACTGCTGATTATTTTGATTGATAATCTGAGTCCCAAGCTTGAACATACTTGGTGATGTGATTGGGACATCATTCTACTCTCTGGTGTCAGTGGACTTCATTTGTATGCATGAACAAGCTTGTCTTTTGGCAACGTTTGAATTTTGCACAATATAAAAAATTAAGTTTCTTTATCAAAAAATCAGACGAGAAAAGCCCACCATACAGTACATTACTTTCATAAACTGACTAATCGCATATTGAAACTATGGGTTAACATAAAACTTTAAATTCACTGTCTTGGTGTTATTTTTATTATGTTTTTAAAGTGCACATCTATTTTGGAGAGAGATCTGGTAACACTTACAAAGATGTCAATTGTAGGGCTTTAATACTATTTATTTTTTTTAAAGTGAATGATTTAACATTATTAGTGTTAATCTATAACACTCTTATGAATCTAAATCTCTCACTTTCGAAGGTGTTGAGATGGAGAATACATTTGATAATGTCAGTTTAATAATATAAAGATTGTTCTAACTCCAAACTTTTGCATTTTTTATTTGTAACATAACATAATGGTTAATAATGAACTCATTGAACGCTCGCAGGTTTATATAATGATTTTGGTCAAAGACGTTATATTTACTAAGGCGTTTTTGTTGGCCTTTTCTTTATAGACCATAGAAGGGGTAAACAATCACTACTCAATCAGGAACAATATATATGTAGTTGGTATCTTTAAAAAAACTATGTTTTTATCAGCGGGCGCCTGACTTGATGCTCTTTACAATATTGTATTTACGTTCAGTACATACAAATTCTAAAGTACTTTCTTTGTTTAAATAAAATATATTGTATTACTAGTTTATCTTTAAATAATTAAATAATTTTAAAAAGTCTGTATGTTTTACTAGTAGAGGCTTGAAATAAAGGATACTGGGGAAATACTTTAATTATTAATAAGACGTTCGCCCTTGGAAGCCAGGGGTCCGGTGACCCCAATGCATGAACTTGACCGAAACTCCCCGAGAAAACAATGGGTTATGAAAATAGCAAATGACATTATAACGAACCAACACATATGTTACATACATACATAAAATCTAACATATGTTACATACATAAGACATCAACTTATTATTGTCTGGTTTACAGAGTACATAAAGAACACAGCGAATGGTTGTATTAATGTATTAAAGAATGAATTGAAGACGATGGGTTTTAAATTGGACTGATTGATTCTTTTCTTGTCTTCATGTTTATGGACCATTGACGAAATTTGACGAAAAAAAGTCTAATAAAAAAAAACCTTAAACAAATTCAAATTGAATTTCCACTGAATATTCAATTGAATCGCTGCAAATATTAAAATATTGCTAAAGTTTAAATTTAACAATATTTTTAACCGGAATGTCTGAATTTTTTCCAAATATTCGTTTAGAATTATGACTTAATTATGCCTATTTAAGATTCTCGTTTAATTTATGGATGCAATCGTAATACAGTGACGTATTGTAGATATTGTTCCAATAGTTCAGCTAAATGATCGATATTAATGCTATAGGCCTACTGCGATTCTGTTATGTTTCTGAATAAATTATATACACTGAATGGATTTTTCTGGATGGATTGGGTTAATGGATTAATATTGGTAGGACGAAGGAACAACGAAATGCTTTGATGTTTGAATCGGGATAATATTAATATTGTAATAGCTGCTGTATGTTGAGTAGCTTATAACGGTGAATATCTGTCATGTTGAGTAAAGGATAAATAAAGTGACATTGTGTGAATGCCTGCTAAATGGACAGAGTTATGCAAAGAACGATTAGAGCATCAATCGATGAGCCATTTTAACGAACACGCTATAACTATATTTGTTTTTATAACACATTCACATAAACCGTAACTTGAGATGGGCGGCATGTTGGACGTTTAATAGTGTCTCCCTGGATCGGACATGGAGTGTGTATATGTTAGATGTGTCGAGAAACGTTGCTGACATTTGATTGGCTATACGTTCTTTGGGTATGTCATTTGGGCAGTTTATTTTGTAGGGCGACCAGGTGTCCTTTCATTACGTTCGACTGCGCCTAGCTACTTAAAAAAACTAACTTACTTTATCAGTATGCGGTAATGTTCAATCTCTATTGTCGGAATCTCTATGGTTAAAGCGTTGCGATATAGGTTTTCGGATTGGTAAAATTGACAGAGGCACAAATCACTTTTAAAGATTTCGGGAAATGTCGTAACAACAACTACGAACAACTCCGATTACATTTTTTATACCCATTCATTTGAGTATACATATATATTGAAAACGAGTCTTGTACCAACTTCTGAAAGCAAACGAGGTTAGCCACCAGCGTAAATTTCTATGACAGTCTGTAGGTTGATTCTTCTGAGCTGCATGTGATACTTTCGTAAATCCAAAATGGCGGCCTTGAACAGTATCATTGACCAGAAGTACAGTGAAACAATACAGGCTAAAACACCACGTTATAAGGTCAATTCATTTCGGAAAACTTGGATAGAGTTCACTGCAGCGTCTACTCTACATGGTATCCGACATATCTGGACAGACGGGAGCAATGGAATAAGTCGGTAAGTGACATCTTCTATGGATTTCTGAGTTAGTATTTTTATTTAAATAGTCAAATCATTCTGTGATCTACGTTGGGTGGCTGATAACCGTTTTGACATCTCGATTTATTGGTTGATTAATTGATTGACTGATTAATTGTTTGGTTGAAGGCATGAACGATCTCAGTCAATTTATTCTGCAGTTTTTGCTAAAAAGGTTGTTATAATGGGTTCAAGTGGGAATGGCTGATATTTTGTGCCAAAGGTACGTACCCGTCTCCTGACAGAATATCAGTCTGTGTCCAATGTAACCCATGGTATAACTTATAGTAAAATAAACTTAAATTGTGATAAAATGATAAATTTACTAAATCCATAAATGAATGAATAATTGAATTTTGGAATCGCATGAATGAATAATTCAATCAATCAAGAATTTGATTAGTTTCTAAATCAATTAATAATTGATAGTTTAACTGTTGGTTTTACAGTTTGAACTATGGTTGAGCATGGTTTTCATCAACTATTCCGGCTTATTGAATTCAAATTACCTGAAATGAATTCGTTTAAGAAGACGATATCACCTAAGGGATGATCTTTTTTGGTCATAGATATGCATGGGCAGAGTTTTATTATCCACAAGAAAATGTGCTTTGTTAAATGGCGACGTTCTGACAAAACTAATATTGATCTAACGAGCGTGTTACCAATGTGTTTTATCTACACAATGGTTACTAAACTCCACGGCATGGTCAGTGTAAGAGCTCATATCGTGCTGATATTTTATCTGTACAGAATACTCAAACACAACAGAGGTACAATTCATAATTCATAATGAAATTTACATTCGATGTAACCATTTGAGGTCTGGACATGCAATGTGTTAATGAATAAAGTATGTACACATGTAACTATTTGTGACATTGTTGATTGTCAGGCATACGGAATTGTTTGTTTGTTTCATTCACGTCGTTCTCAAATATATTTCACTTATGTGAGGATTGTCAATTCCACCTGTCTACCTTACAGTAGTATTAGTGGTTATAGTGAATGGACACACTTACCACTAATTCACGGCCCTGGACATAGGGAATTATAGCTGCATTGATTCTGGTTCTTAGCCATGTCGTTGTGAACTCTTTTATCTAATGTACAAGGAGTGTGGATTTAAACAAGATTTTTATTTAGTATTCACTATTTGTGCTGTCATTGTTTTAAATTAAGCACACAAAATTTGAACTGTAGATGGTCATGTCTCCTATTTTAATGATTAGAATTTGGTTGTATGAACAATTGCAATATAATAAGATGAATATAACAGCTGTTTATCCCCTACACCACAAGTTTGTTTATGGATAATGATTTTATTTGTTATTTTGACTTTTTTTTGCCTTTCTGAAATCTTCTTTTCATAATCTTGATAATGCAAAAAGTTTGACCAAAAAAGAATTTTGGAATGTTTTTTTTAGATTTAAATTGTAAAATGCGTGCTTCAAAGATTATGTATATCGAAGTACATAAGGAATTAACGAGATTATCTTATCCCAACTGACTACCTGCTGACTATTACGACGAACCAATAAGCAAAAGGCCAACAGATCAATTGCATGATCGTTGTGGGTGTGTATTTGGACTGAACAGTGGACATGGAGAACAAATGAAGGGTCCACGGGAAAAACCCACTATGTCAGATATACTAAGCTGATAAAGACAAAATAAAGAATGGAACTGATTATTTAGAGAGCAGAAAGTATTTTGAGCAAAATTATTCAGGCATCATAAACATCCAACATATACTTGTAAAAAATCAAATATATTTTTTTGAAAATTGTTATTGTTACTGCAATTATATGACCTTGACCCAAATGACCCCGTAATTGACATTGGTTTTTCCCTTTTCTATCGTCATTTCTATAATATGGCACAAATATACAGCAATAATATGACTAATAAGTATGTTTTTGATAAGTAAGCAGT
>JAVFBW010169318.1:0-11221 GCA_034783835.1 Mopalia ciliata
ATATGAGTGAATCACATGATGGGGCTCCATTCATCGCGGAGGTGATTTTTAACTCCCGGTTTTCCACTTACTTAAAGCAAAGAAAAATGGTCATTTTGTGGTCATATAAGTGAAATTCCCTTGAGTACGACGTTAAAGCCACATCAGTCAAGCAAAGCAAACGCCATGGTTCGGATGTGTGTAGACTAGCGCACGTTTGAACAACTCTACCCTGCTAGATGTCCCTAACGTAAACTCAAGTCGTTTTGTAGATTGGATCCAAGGACTGTTAACATGGGTTTTTTTATTTTCTCTGTTTGTTAGTGGTAGTCCAACACGATGCTACATCTAGCCTGTTATTCCTCTCGAATTATATGCATTATGAAATCTTCAAATGTAGTTCATAACCAAGTCATTAATCCGATATTCATTCAATCATTCATAATCATTCATTCGTTCATTCACTATTCATTCATTCATTCTTCCATCAACCACATAAGAGAACATTGTGCTCATATCATAAATGTTGTTGTTATATCGTCTTTCTATCACCATAAATCATTCCGTATCACATAGGCGACATTGATATATCATAAATCATTCCATATCACATCAGATATAAATGTAGGTATATACAAAAATCAGTACGTGCTATAAAGTCTATGACAAATCATATATGTGAAATTAAAATACGTCTGTAGAACCGTCTGTAGATAACATGACAGCAAAAGAGAGCAAAATTAAATTACATATCAAATGCGATAATTGTCTATAGCTGGAGGTTACTGAAATATCGCTTTTCACAAAAAAACATAAAGGTTAAATTTATCTATAAAAATTACCCATTGCGCAAGATATTTAAAAACAAAAACAAAAAATAACCATTGCGTAGGATGTCTCGAAACATAAATTTTTACGCAAACTATCTTGAGAATTACTTATAATGAGATAACTGTACCGTACAACTACCGCTTTATGTGAGTTATCATTTTTATTTGTAAAACAAATACTGGCTGTACAATCTTATTCAATTATAATTCATCATTTGTGTGTGATCTATTCATCAAAATTTGTTTCATCACCGATCATGTTTTCACTATGATATCGCATTTGAACAATAAATTAGCTCAGCATTAAGTATGATATATGATGTTATTCACCACATACGATATATGATATTGTTATTCATCAACTATGATATCTGATATTCAATTGTTATTCAAAAGAGGTTAGTCAGAAGTTACGTGTCGTAGCTATGTTACAGATAAAGTGTTTTGATTGGCCAGTTCAGGTTGTGGCTCCCTCTAGCGCCTTAGATTTGAATTCCATGCGTGTTCTTAAAGGTTGTGATTGGATAGTTTAGATCTGGAAGTTGTTTCGACACAAGTCGATTTTTATATAGAATGTCCGTAGTACGGACATCGACAAAGTATTCAACAAGGTATTTGATATTTAATCACTGATAAAATGTTAACCATTTTCGTCTTGTATATTGGCTTAAAAAGCCTACCACGTCACGTGACTTTAATTAAATTTAACATTGATTCCAAATATACCAAAATATATGCATTGTCAGCGCTTTTCTTAATTAGCGTTTATTGCCCGCCATCAGGGTGTATATCTATATAGGTCTCGTGAGTTTTATTTTATATACCAGCAATGTGCATTCCATTTCTCTATAGCTAATACAATTAGCGTCTATCGACGGTTTTAAACCTTCCTCCGTTCCTTACATTCTTGTGAAATCTGTATTTTAACAAATATCTGGAGAGAGTTTTACATTCGTTCGAAAAGCTGATCTTAATCGACAGTAAGTTTTTGGACTTGATATCGTTTATGCTGTAACATCACAAGTTCATAACGGCAGATGACGTCACTGCGCATTTAATGGCGTGAGGTCACAGTTCGTTTGTGGTCATTGATAGAATATGGATGGCTGCTGTATACATTTGCTTGTGCTTTACAGTTGATTATATTAGTTGTGACATAAGGTAATTTTATTTGATTTTTTTCTCAGTAAATAGTTCTAAAAATGTTGACTTGTTTTGCAGTCATTTCCACGAATTTGTGTTGTACAATTTTTAACAATCGACCTGTAATTTAAATATATGCATTTTATAGTCAGAAGCAACTTCCAATTATCATTTGTATCCAAACAAAGCTTGTTAATGTTATGCTGCCTAGCGGGTCCCCAGTACCTCCTCTAAATCCATGATGACGTAGCGATGTTTATATTACGTCATCAGATTATGTGCTGTCACGCACGTGACATGTATGAGATTAGACTTAGTAACTAAGCCATTAGGATTTTCTTCTGTATTGGTTGTGAAAGTCGAAAAACAATTGGTTAAAAATTGGTTGTGAGTAACATGTCACGTCAGCATGGTGACGGATTTTATGGAAGTTTAAGGCGTTCTTTCAGTATTTCATGACGTCAAGGAAGTTCGGCGATCTCTTCTGAAAGAAGTATGTGGTTAGTCGACTACTTAGTATCTATGACGTCACTAATGATCAAATATTTTTTGCGGAAATGACGTAGTTATATGTGTGTATTAAGTAAGCGGAATTCATTTTGTATTGGATGTTTTTATGGTACTTGTGAATGAGTTACTTCTCAATGTGTTTACCCTATACTCAATAAATGTTGTATGTTCGTTGTCTGTTCGTAGTCATATCTTGCCCAGAACTAATTCTGTTCAATTGTTGATATTTTCATCTTTGTAAACTCTCAAAGAGTTTTTTTGACAGGAAAAACGTACGCGGTACGTTTTAAAAAACTACTGCATCGCTGGAATGAAGTATTCCTTAGGTTATACGTGTTCTGTACTATTTTAAAATTAACGTTTGATATTTGCTTTTGGAAAATCAAACCACTGCGCGATATAGTGTGTGTCTCAATTGATGTTACTTATACGTAAGGACACATTCACTAGTTGTATATATAATGAATTTAATGGATATATCTATATGAAACAGTAAATGTGGTGCAAGATACCAATTGATCTTTCGTTGTTCGTCTATTTATACTCTAGCATTTCTAATACGTGGCAACTTTAATGCACTTCATGTCTGTGTAGGTATTTTTTTAATATATTACGCCCATATCGCTACTGAGACTTCTGTGTATGTGTTTTTTTAAACATAGGTATATATTATTAAATATATTAGTGTAATTGTCGTCAACTTTTGTATTCTGCTTTTGCAATTTACGACTGCATTCCATTTATGAACTGTGGTAAATTTTATATAGCGAAGCACGTAACTTTACCAGATTTTTGTCAACCCAATTCGCTAAATTGTTTTTCATTCTAATACTATGCCATTTTCTTTCTTTTTAAATTGAAATCCGAATTGAATTGCTAGTTGGTTAACTTTGTATACAGTCTATTTTTTATGCTGATTATTGTCGTTGTTGTTGTATGATAAGGGAAGTAGCATAAATGTGCTTAGTCATAGAGCTTTTTTTATTTTTGTATCGCAATTGCTTCTCAGACTTGCTTATATGAGGATTTGGCCTTTGACATATCAGCTCCGCACAAGATGTTTCCTTGCCTTGTCATTTGCCAATTTACAGTGCTTTTAAATAGTCTAAGTCACATTGACAATTTGTACCACCGTCTTCCGCTTGCAAGAAAACTGCATTTTCTTGACCGAGGGTAGGATTTTTATCTTTAGCCAATTTTTACTGAAATCAAAACCATAACTTTAACAATTTGGTGCTTTCCAAAAGAACAACAAAAATAAACATTACCAGTTTAAATTTGTTCGTCTGTATCAATTTTTGAAGGTTTAAAGACAATCAAAAACGACCAATAGTTATAGGATTCTAGAAACATGCCGCTGGACAATCAAACTGTTTAATTTTACATATATGTTTACATTTGTTTAAAACCATTAGCTCCTTAGTAAATGTGGCTGGAGGTTAGCTTAGAAACTTTGAATTTGACATATTTTGTTGTTAAATTCAAATTAATACGGTTGTGAATGACTAAAAGTTGCCATAAATGTTTTTATTCAGAGGTACTGGGTATTTGGTACTTGTGTACTAAATCATATACACTACTCTCTGTTTATTGTTAAGTGTTTTAGCACAAGCTAAAGGTCGCAAGCAATGCTTAACATTTTGTCCCAAACTTGTTTTTTTTTTTGTTTTTTGGCTATGTCAAACTGTCCTTTGTTGTATGACGCCATTTTTGTTTTGTTCCAGTAGCTATAAGAAATAAACTATATATTGTCAAAAATAAATGGTGTGTTGTTCATTCATTGAAAATGTGTTATCTGCGTTAATTATTCTTGGTTGAAGCAATGGTTTGCGATCACTGAGACTTGTCGGATTTATCTTTGATTGGGGTTTTATGCATTATCTACGGGGCTTAGTGGTATCGTGTGTGCTTACCGAACTGAACCTGCTTCGATGTACCTACCGTTCACCGGATCTAGTCCGCTTGTCGACCATCAGTTATATGAGCGAGTCCCATGTTGTGGATCCGGCAATCGCCGTGGTGGTTTGTACGAGGTTTCATCCCGGTTTTCCATCTTAATAAGTCAAGATAAAGTGTAAAGTGGACATTCCATCGTCATATAAGTGAAATATCCTTGAGTACGACGTTTATCCCCAATCAAACAAACAAACAATAAATAAATCAACGGTTATTAAACCAATGTGGCAGTCAGCTTATAGCTCATGTTTTTATCTTAAAAATGAAGACAAAACCATGGAAGTAAAATGCCATAATACATAAATAAAAACGACTGAACTGTGGAAAAGCCCAGCAAATTGCGACAAAGTCTTGGTTTTGTTGTTGCACTTTTGCTTCGTATAGTTTTGTCCTGTGGCCACCACCGGCCTCCATTGAATGATGGGTAGAGGCGACCACTTGTGCTCCCGGTAGCTTCTATTGTATGGGTGACTTCCACAGCTGATTCTCAATAAAATAATAATTGCCAAAAAAAGAAGAACTCATTTGATATTTGTCCTATTTAACTGGACTATATGTTTATATTGATTGATTGATTGATTTGTTCTTTACGCAGTGCTTAATGGTATTTCACTAATATGACTGCAATATACGGCAACAATGATGATACTAGCACAACCATAAAATGAGAAGGGTTTTGATATTGCTGGGATATGTCATCTTCCTCCAGTGCTTAGTAAAGACACCATTGAAACTGGAGCCGATTCCACAAAGCAGTTTTATACTTAAGTCAAAATGTTTAAAGGCCCTCACATTTCTCAGTTTTGAATTTTAGCTTGTAGTATTTAAGCATAAGTATAATAACGTAAGTAAGTCACAATTACAGGTATTAATTTTGAACTAAGTTAAGACAAGTTGCAAAAATATAAAATTAATAAAATGCTTTGTGAAACCTGACCCTTAGCCAGACGGCTTATCAGGGAACATGAACTTCCGTATACTCATGGGTTCTATTGATCAATTTATTTATACGTTTTTAACACCTACCAAAAACGAATTTATTTTAAACTTTTCGCATTTGACAAATTCAACGGAATTGAATGCTCACGGGTTTGACGCCGACTGTAGCCTTGGGGTTTGAAAGCATATCTTAAGCGTATATACCATGCCAAAATAATCATATCGATGAATGACCAAAATAATCATATCGATGAATGACCAAAATAAATAAAATATGAATTTACTTCATTGATTTGATCACATCATTTGACTGTTCATATAAGGGTTGTTTATTATAAGCCCCAAAAGCAATTGCGTTCAAAAGAAACCCTTAAAATGTCAAAGTTGGAGAAATCGTTGTGGCACAAAAGAATGCGATTATCCTATATTAGTGTTTTATGCAGTTGAAGTCATAGCTTACGTACTCATGTTACGAAATTCTTATAGGTAAATGTCTACCATATTCAAAATCTTTAGGCAAGAGTTTTTGTCAGAGCTACTCTGTATAATGGTGGATCGAAGGCATATAATCGGACTCAGTTTCCCATCGATTGATTGGATGGTAGATAACTTCTACATAACCAATCAGATGTAGTTTTAGTAAAAATGACAGTGATGGTCAATAATCATGTCGGAACACCCTTCAACACTTTCCCTACCGGTACAGTTATCTCGGAGGTGTAATGTAAACCGTCGGATGTTGTCTGCGCATGCGTGGAAATCAACCTTAGTTCTCCGCGGATTTGCATAAAAAGAATCCACTTCAAACAGGCCCGTTTCTCAGGTAAAATTACTTTCAAACAAAACACTGTTCTTTTTTATGCATGACTTGTTGCAAATAATTCCAATTTCGTTCGCTGTGAGTATTTTAATAACAATGTAGCTCCAACGACGTCATGATATCAACACAAGAATGGCCCTCAGATGTAAACAATAAACACGCGAATAAATCAGCTATATGATGATTGGAGTTACCTCCCCTGAAGTGATGCATTCCATCAGAGATTATTTGCGGTACGGAAATGGCCGAAGTTTTTCAGATGTGTGTCAATAATGAAATGGGATGAAGGTACTGGGAGTATTGCATATGTAGTAATGTACCCACCTTCACAGGCACATACTCTCATTATATATTTTAAATAAATGAAAAGAGAAAAATTTGCTTGCCTCCACTGGGATTCGAATCCAGGACCTTTGGGTTACAGGCTAAGCACTCTACTTCATTATATACATGTTCACCTTTACAAATTGTCAAAACATGAGTATAACATTCAACAGATGTTATCAGCTCTTCGTCATTTTTACCGCCAGGGAGAGTTGCTGTAATCGGTTTATATGCGACCAATCCTCCAAGGGATGTAATACAGAGGAGCTCGGAATAAAACCTCTTGGCTAGACAAGATGATGCCTTTAGGGCCCTAAACAAATCGTTTTTTATTCACGGAACGGAAACTTAATAATATTAAAATAGTCATGTTCATACAAAGCTTACGTACGGTGACTTTTTTTTATCATTTTGTTTTACTTTCATTTTGATTTAAAAAGGTTACTTCCCGGTTCAAATAGGGAATTGTTTGGTTATAGTTCGGACTCATCTCCCATGTCTATTGAAACGTTACATACAGATGATACCTGACACTAGCTAATGTTCCATAGAAAGCAGATCACCACTTTAACCTGGCCCTAGGTTAGCACAATGTATAGGGATAATTCCTCCGTCTTTTTTTTTTTAGATACACTGAAAACAATGACTAGTAAATTACCTACTTGCAATATGTCTTTTCTGACGGGTTTCAATCTTATTATTGCAAAGGGAAATAACTTATACTTGTCAAAATGGGCGAGAAACTCAAATAAAACTTTATTTAAACGCAGGAAAGAAAGAAGGAGTTACATTATTGTGACTTTTGTATCCAAAACAAATCAGAGAAAAATCAGATATATGTTTTGAGAGGCCGGCGATAGCGGCGGATCAATTTCCAACTTTCACCATGGGATGAGGCAGGCAACTAAAACTAAGACGAAGGTATAAGCCACATTCATGTGCTAGCCCTAGGTATGGAATACCAGTCCATTAAATGTAGACTGGGCTATTGTTGTATTTTCACTCTCCCTTTAGTCTATATTATCATCCTCAAATTTAATGATCTAGTGTTTGCCCACTGCTCAGAAATGCTGCCTGCCTCTTATATGTCTGAATTTTTTATTAAATTCTAACATGAGTGTGGATGGAGAAGGTTAAAATATTAACGGGATGAGAGACAAGTTTCTCTACAGGGTGCAGCGACAAGACCTGTTGTTACGTTTAACCTTTTTAGCGTTGAATTTAAACTCGAACATAACTTCTTCATTCACTCATACAGTTTAAGGAATAGTAAACAAAATTTTAAAGTTGACATTTTTTAGTTTAAAAAATAAAAGGTCTAAAGTAAAATGGAAATTATGAAGTACTGACAATGAGTTATAACACCCTGCAGTTTTAGTCAACATAAATTGCTCCTATACTCTAAAAAAAAAAAAAAATAAATAAAAAAAAGAAACAGGAATAAAAATGTTACAGCATACACCTGTATAGGCCTATAATATCGTCTGTGTTTATTATCAAGCAATTTATCAGCAAAGAAAAACCCACATGCCTGATTGACTACTAGCTTTTCACGTTACGCTGTTCTTTGTTGGTTGTCAAATGGTGTTAAAGGGTTTAAGTTTGCAGAGTCCTTTCTACCAGGTACGGTGTCTATCCGGCGCTGAATGCTAAACACACGGAATCTACCGGCAATAAACATTGCATAACGGGTTTAGTCGCGGCGGATTTCGATCGTTTTGATCAGCACACGGGCTGTATGTGTGGTTTATTGACCGTTTGACTTCAATTCACTCAGAGCTGCTAAACTCAAATACAGTTTCAGTCTGATGTTTGCGAATTCAATGTTCTGAATTTAGATTTCCGTGTTTTTTTTTTAATGACTGCCCTTTCGAAACACGGTCAACATTTTATATTGGCCTGTGTAATCTTAACAATAAAAGTCGTTCGTCTATAAATGAAAAAAAAGTTTGCATAATAAAGGAAAAAATATGTTTGAAAAAAAAGAAATTGAACATTGTGACAATCTTTTCTAATATTTAGGAGCACATTTGGGTTCAGGAAACAAGATGTTATAAATATACTGATAATATTAAATGAATCTTATTTTCAAATCCCTAATAGCGTCATTTCAGTGTTTTGCTAGTGGATAAAAATCGGACAAATCTCGCGTGGTTCGTGATGTTGCGATATCAGCACTACACTCGGCTTACCACCGTATGCACACTATTGTCCACGCGTATAAAACATAGTACACTTCCTATGGTTTTGGAATACGTTAATTTAATTTGCAAGTAAATTATGTTCTGAACCCAGAACAATTGTAAAATTTGACTTCTCTACACAACCAGACTATGACCATATATTTAGGTTTTATTCATTTATTTTTATTTATTTATTTACTCATCCGATGTTGGATTAAATACCAATTACAGATCATTGACCAGCATTATTATGGGTGGAAAACTGGGTAGAAACCCAGAGAATTCACGACTTTCCGCTGGTTGCTGGCATACCAACCGACATACGGTCCGCGGGAATCGAACCCGCGACCCCAGAGGTGAGGCGGATATGTGGACCAGAAGGATACACTCACCAGAGTGGTACTCTAGACCACTCCGCCACGGAGGCCCCTGGGGTTGATTTAAATTATCAGATCTTCAGTAGTTAATATATAGTCAAGATGAATTGCTCATCATTTTGTTTATGAGTTATCACAATACGCACCATAATATGTAAAGCTGATCGGTTAAAAATAAAATAAAAAAATTCACTAAACTATTATTAGCAATACATGTAAGTGTATTTTGAATAAATGAAAAGAGAAAAATTTGCTTGCCTCCACCGGTATTCGATCCCGGAACCTTTGGGTCACAGGCCCAATAATCTACCGACTGAGCTACAGAATAAGTCCATATATGGTCTTAAGACCTCCTTAAGGTCACCTTTGTACTGTTAGCCTACATACAATTAACTATTGGTATACTTCGCAGGATAAATTATGTTCAATATTAACCATATGTTGATATCGATCTGTTTGTGGGTGGTTTCCTTCACCTATTGAGCTGGCACGTCGTCATATAAGTGAAATAGCCTTGAGTACCCAATCAATCAATCGAGCAAACCTGCCGATCGGCAGCATGCAGGTCTCAACATGTACCGTACAATCTAAAACCTTGATCACTAATTAGCGCGTCGCACTACTTATTCTTCTTCGATGTACCGTCACTTAGCGAGTTAGGTGTACGATTAGCTTTTCTCATACCTTCTCGCGTTACTTGCCATGTACAGGTAGTCAGTCAACGTGTTATCTTTAACGTCACGTGATTTTTTGCCTAGAAGAAATGATAATAAAGCCAGTAGTGCACCTTAATGCAAAATTAACTTTCCAACATAAAGTTTCACTTCTGGGTTGTGCTAGTGCCAATTATTGCTGGAATACGCCACCGTCATTTACGTGAAATACCATTTAGCACGGCGTGAAACATAAATCAATCAATAAATCAATGGGTGTACCGTTCACAGATTCGAGCTAGTTGGGAGACCGTCAGGTGCATTAGTGAGTCAAATTATAAGTTTGGCTCCGGCAAACGCGGGGGTGGTTTTTACGAAGTTTCCTTCAAGTTTTCTTGTATTCACGTCGTCATCTAAACAAAAGACGCTTCAGTACCACGTTAAAAGCAAAACAAATAAACTTTACAGTTTAGAGCGGAATCCCATTAACAAATAGCTGCGGAGACCTGTATAGTCCTTTCTTGATTTATGGAGATAGGGAGAAATTAACTAGCAATATGATACATGCTTCCTGCCGTAATTGGGCAAGAGACAGCGCAAAATGGACAATCCGTCGTCATGTAAAAGAAATACCCTTGAGTACAATGTTAAACCCCAATCAAACAAACAAAAGCCATGGACCCTTAGCAGACCTATCTACCTTGTATATTCTGGAGTATTATGCGCACAGTATTTATGCTTAAGACAAAAATACACCTATCGTGTGAAATTCTACACAAATAAACTAGTTAATAAAGTTCTCAGTTATAAATTCATAGCGGCAATAATATCCCGAAAGGCAGCAGGAAGATAGTCGAAACAAAATGTATAAAGAAAGAAACCACTTTTAATGGTCAGAAACCACTTTAAACGGTTATTGGAAAGAAGAAAATACACATAATGGTGTAATGGGTGGTTTCCTCACGGATTGGGCTAAAACGCCGTCATATGAGTGAAATAACCGTAAGTTCTGGCTTACATATCTATATAGATTACATCGACTCACGCTCTATGTTGGCGATACATGCCACGAAACAGAACAAGGGAGACAATTTGTGATAGTTGTAATAATATAATACAAGCTTGTGTTTCTCTCCCTTTATTGTTTGTTTGAATGGGGTTCAAGGTCTTGCTGGACCCCTTGGGCTAAAAATGAACCAATTTTTTTTATCGCTTAGATTAAAAGTTGGGTATTCAGACTATATGTTGGTGAAAAAAATAATTGGAAATTCTATATACAAACAGTTAAATTGGAGCCTATAATTTAGTTTTCCTGTGATCATGTATTCAAGTCGCAAAACTTTAAATTTTAAAAAAGACTCTTTATTTTCCCAGGCGTATTTCAAGAAAACTATTCATGTTAGAAACTTTGTACCATTGTAAAGAGCACGATGAGATCTAGTTTTATTATATTTACATACCTGTCTTTTTTCTTTGCATATAATTATATTGGGTAAATAAATACAAT
>JAVFBW010169329.1:0-11221 GCA_034783835.1 Mopalia ciliata
CAATAGTGTATATGATCAATTAGATATATGGCTTTTAATTTGAGAATGAAATCAAAGCAATAGTGTACATGATCAATTGGATATATGGCTTTTAATTTGAGAATGAAATCAAAGCAATAGTGTACATGATCAATTGGATGTATTGCTTTTAATTTGAGAATGGAACCAAAGCAATAGTGTACATGATCAATTGTATATATGGCTTTTAATTTGAGAATGAAATCAAAGCAATAGTGTATATGATCAATTAGATATATGGCTTTTAATTTGAGAATGAAATCAAAGCAATAGTGTACATGATCAATAAGATATATGGCTTTTAATTTGAGAATGGAATCAAAGCAAGAGTCTACATGATCAATTGGATATATGGCTTTTAATTTGAGAATGAAATCAAAGCAGGAGTCTACATGATCAATTGGATAAATGGCTTTTAATTTGAGAATGAAATCAAAGCAAGAGTCTACATGATCAATTGGATAAATGGCTTTTAATTTGAGAATGAAATCAAAGCAATAGAGTACATGATCAATTGGATTTGTGGCTTTTAATTTGAGAATGAAATCAAAGCTGGAGTGTACATGATCAATTGGATAAATGGCTTTTAATTTGAGAATGGAATCAAAGCAGGAGTTTACATGATCAATTGGATATATGGTTTTTAATTTGAGAATGGAATCAAAGCAATAGAGTACATGATCAATTGGATATATGGCTTTTAAATTGAAAATGAAATCAAAGCAATAAAATACATGATCAATTAGATAAATGGATTTTAATTTGAGAATGAAATTAAAGCAATAGTGTACATGATCAATTGGATATATGGTTTTTAATTTGAGAATGGAATCAAAGCAATAGTCTACATGATCAATTGGATATATGGTTTTTAATTTGAGAATGAAATCAAGGAGGAGTGTACATGATCAATTCGATATATGGCTTTTAATTTGAGAATGGAATCAAAGCAAGAGTCTACATGATCAATTGGATATATGGCTTTAAATTTGAGAATGAAATCAAAGCAATAATGTACATGATCAATTGGATATATGTCTTTTAATTTGAGAATGGAATCAAAGCAAGAGTCTACATGATCAATTGGATATATGGCTTTTAACTTGAGAATGAAATCAAAGTTGGGTTGACATCTGTCACGAGTCCACGTATACTACAGACTATTATATTGTAGCAAACCTGTCAAAGGTTGTCTAAATGTGTTCTTTGATACATTACTCTACATCTATCATTTTCCAACATAAAAGACATTAAACGTGATTTTAATGAATCTGATTTTATTGACTGGCTCGCCTTCAAATAAATCAAAAGCTGCATTACTAGAGACACATAATTGTTTTCCATCAAGTAATAACGTAGCCTATGCATAACGTCGATCGGAAAATGAAGCACTCTCACTCTGTATTTTGTAAACTATTCTATCGAAATTAATTATTTATTAATCTGATGTTTTGTTGAAATAAAAATAGATAATGTTTGCTATCAAAAGAGGACTATATCTACAGTGAGATCAATTAACAACGCTCTACCGCACAAACTCCCATTGATGTTTAAATCATATTGTAAAAAAGGGCGATGTCCTCGGCATGTGTACAATTGTTGTAATCATAAAACAAATCTGGAACTAATCACCTCACTTGATGTTGAGTTGATAGGACAGAACACGTTGCGCTCAGCAAATACAAATTTACTGTGCGAGGTAATCAACGATGCCCCTTATCACACTGAGTGTTGACTTGTTCATTTGTATAGTATGATGCTCATTGTTTAACTCATCTATGGTGAAATGTTCATGCCATAGCGCTTGAATCGCTATTACATGGAATATTCACTAAATTATTTAACAATATTTTTTATCGATCAATTAAAAGACTTACAGTTTTGGTGACGACTATAGTGAACATTTATTAAATAGTACACTCTAAGGAATAATGGTCCTTAATTGTTCCAAAGAAACGATAATGGTTCTATATGGAACTATAAAGTCCAAAACGGTTCATTGGTATAAGAATGGAAGAAATACTAGAAAAGGTTGCTGTTCCATACAGTGCCATAGAGAGTTCCATTAGAGCCATTAGTCAATGTAGTTGACATAAAAATAGAATTGAATGTCCACCATACAGTTGTACATGAGGTATAGATAGTCAGAGACTATAAATGACCCCACACTATTATAAAGGGTTTCTACAAGCCTTGAACACTGTTTCTTTTACATGCTGATTTCAGGCTATCTATTCAGACTAATTAGTTAATAACCATAAAAAGGATCGACTGTTAAAACATTCATCCTTTTAAGATTTTCTCGTCGATCCGTGTTTAATAAAGTTACTTAAGTTTTTGAAAAGCTTAGAAAAATTTAGCGAATTTTCAAACATTATTTTAATTACAAAAGCACAATTTTCCTTATCTTTTATGATCCTAAACAGAAGATAATAAGTGAAACTGTTAAAATGTTAAATTAATTAACCAATTTTACCGTTTTCAATTAAAAGTAAAAGGCTGCATTTGGGCTTAACATTTACATGTTTACGAAATACTTGAGTATCTTTACGAATATAGGCCCTCTACACCGGCTTAAGAACAATCTTTATACTCTTGATTGATATTTACGCCTAAACATCAAACCACAAAATTAACGTGAACTAAATTATTTAATTGTTTCAATTATATCGAATTCGATATTTATCATGCAGGTGTTTACAAATAAGTTAAATGAACAATTTTAATGTGCTAAATTGCTGTTTAAATATCCATATGTATAAAATATGGTATCAGATTAGGATAATAATGAAGCGATATCGCACTTGATCCGCAGAGAGTTATTTCACTTGCATTGGCAGTAGCGCTATTGTGCTCGTCCAGTTGATTGTCAGTAACAAAATCAATATAGAGTCGTTCTGTCAACCTCTAATCAGCTGACTATTAAATCGTTATAATGAGTGCTCTTTGAAATGAGGAAATAAGAAAATAAGTAAATACTGTGTTTGTCATCTGTTTATGTAATATTTACCGGATTTGGGGTAATTTTATGCCATATGGTAATTTTTAGTCAGTATGCCACACGTTGGGTGTGTTAAGGAACAAATGCGCTTTGTCCAAATAGTCTATCAATAATGAACTTTCCAAAAAAATTATCGTTACTGTGTTTTATGGTTGTATATTTTAACATTTTTCCTTTCCAGATGTATAAATATTAACCAAGACTATACAATATTTAACACAAAAGTTAATGTTTTATACCAATTTGATTTGCTGTAAAAGAGGGGGAAAGACATTCTTCGAGGGTCAAATATAGACAGAACACACCCTGATGTAATTAATATCACACTTATAGTAGTTTCAAAGCGTCAAGACAATTTACAAACCTTCCCCAAAACTTCATGGAATATGGTTTACCGGCAATCGATGACCTCTATGTTTTGCATGGATAAAGCGAATGGTTGTCCGTGGCGCAATGCTCCCCTCTAAACTCTTTGGTAAATAAATCCGATTGGAAGGATTTTAACGAAATAATCACTAAAATAAGATTAATAATATATTTGAAGGAAAAGAATTTCTGGTAATTCTAACTTTACGTTTAGTGTTAGACCTCTTGACATCAAACTTGGCGGTGCACATCGATCTGTTGAAACAAGTATTCTAACACTTTTTTCTCTTATCCGTATACATTTTCGATGATATATAACGGTCATACGCATATGTTTGAAGAACAAAGTTTAACATAAGCATTACAGGCGATATTTATTTCATCTTCTTTAATCCGTCAAAAGCAGGTTTGTAAAATACTTTTTAAACACAAATATTCCAACAGGTGAAATATTCAGTCTGTTTTATTCCCAAACTAAAAGTTATATGAGCTGAACGGAAAAGCCTAAAGATCTCTGACAGCCATTGGACCAACTCACTACAAGGAAACAGCGAAGACGTTTTCTGTTTTTCCGGCAGTATAGAGTTAGAACTCTCGATCAGATTTGTATCCATCCTTCACAAACCCGTCCTAGGGGTATCTGTTCTTTAATTAACAATAATACGGGAAACGATCGGATTGTATGGGATAATCGGGGGGGATTGTCTTCTACGGACAATGTTATTTTGCATGGCCGAATATCTGCGAAGTGTGTGATAAGAAGGCTTTTATTCTCGGAACGGCTTCAAACTTAACAAAAGAAAGACATATTTGCCCGAAATGCAATCGTCGATATAGTGAAAAGATATTATATATGTTTCAAATAATGTTTAGGTTAAATACTCAGCTTAAATAGAGAAGATAAGTATGAACTGACCAGAAATTACTATGACTTCTCCGCAGTAGATATTTTTCAAACTGGTTTTGATTGCATTTGAGCGTTTGTGGTGGATTGTCGTTACTATTGTTTTCCGAACAATATTCACAATTAATGGTATTTGCGCCTGATCTACACTCATTTAGAAAATATTTCATACGCTAATCCTTAGGCAATACTTAATTCCTAACCGTTTATACAATATTAATAGGCAATCGTTTGGACAATACTTAATATGTAACCGTTTATACAATATTAAAAGGCAATCGTTTGGACAATATTAATTCCTAACCGTTTATACAATATTAAAAGGCAATCGTTTGGACAATACTTAATATGTAACCGTTTATACAATATTAATAGGCAATCGTTTGGACAATATACTTAATATGCAACCGTTTATACAATATTAATGGCAATCGTTTGGACAATATACTTAATATGCAACCGTTTATACAATATTAATGGCAATCGTTTGGACAATACTTAATTCCTAACCGTTTATACAATATTAATAGGCAATCTTTTAGGCAATACTTAATTCCTGACCGTTTATACAATATTAAAAGGCAATTGTTTGGACAATACTTAATTCCAAACCGTTTATACAATATTAATAGGCAATCGTTTGGACAATACTTAATTCCTAACCGTTTATACAATATTAAAAGGCAATCGTTTGGACAATACTTAATTCCTAACCGTTTATACAATATTAATACGTAATCTTTTAGATTCCTAATATGCAATCAGTTGGACACTATTTAACACGCAATTGTTTGGTTAATACTTAAAATGCATACGTTTTGACAATACTAAATATACAATCGTTTGGACGAATCTTAATATGCAACCGCTTACACAATATATACACGCAATCATTTCGCCAATATAAATACGCAATCGTTTAAACAATATGTTATTTTATCGCAAAACAAAAAAGGATAAGTAGAAATAGGAATTCTCACAGTTACACTGTCCATTCTCTAAAAGTCATTTAATGTGCATTATCTTTTATACGGTGTTATAATTTTGGTGAGTACCGGGTACTTACAGTTGTAAAACCTATTTGCCCCAAACAAAACATACAGGTATTGGCCAATATTGTATAATATTCTCATTGTAATTATTATGCTTAGTCTTCAACAAATATTTATAGTCAGCGGAATTAACAAATACACATTACCAACACATTGTTCTCAGTAGATGTTTTGGCAATGTGTAATAGGAAACAAATGTAAGTAAAAATGAAGACTTAAATCAGAGCTACTCTTCAAACAGCCGTTTCAGACACTTCTCGAAAACTGTTCATCGAAGAGACTTCTTATTGTGTTGCATTTTAATGACCATAATGAAATTTGGACATCAAAAGTTTGCCTCATTTTTTAAGTTGGCCGTAGAATTTTAAAAATGATTTATAAAAGATGTGTTTGGAATTTTAGGAGATCTCTTAAGGCTGGGCAAACAAAGAGGCCATCGTTCTTGAAAAAATGTAACAACACGAGGCAACCGTTTTCAGTTCAACACCATTTTTTCTTCCAATACAGGCGTTTATTCATATCTATATTCCTCGTTACATTACGCATAGAAAAAATATTTTTATCCGAAAATCTACCAGCGATCCAAAATTTTAACAGCCTTAAAAGAATACACAATGTTTGTTGACGCTGAACATTAATAGAATGAGAGCTGACACTATTTGTAATTTCCGCTCAATGAAAATCTCGGATATCATTGCTTTTTTATTGTAAACCTTCGTCTCTGTGTTGTCAGCTTATTGTCCATCAATGAAAGGTAGCCTACACTGCTTCTTTTACTTGCTGACCACAATCGTTACTGGTATGGGTTTATCAAAAACGTTCTCATCCTTTAAGCCGAAAACACATTTACACCTGAGTTTGAGTCATCTGTAAGTGGGGTCATTAATCATTATTGGTTGATATCAGCTATATTACTACTGCAGAAAAAAACAACATCTGGACTGGATTTATAGCTTATTTGATTGTCCGCCATAAGAGTTTTCTACGCATAACCAGAACACGAGTTCTCAGCTCGAGAATACGGAAGTGATGTAACTTTCAATTGAACTTCCAAATCAATAGGTAGCTCCAGATCAATAGCGTATATACTCCGCAAGATGTCATATCAGGATAAAAAACAATTCAAGTGTAATACAATTCATTCTGTATTTGTTTTAAATAGGAAACGGCAAAAGGTCATCGTCCAGTGTATCAGACCTAGAGAACAGCATTTTCTTCAAGCGCCTTCAAGAATTAAAATCTTACAAAGATAAGCTAGAGGCACTCGAAAAGTCGGACTATAAGGAGCCTGTAATTCCCCGAAATACACTCGAACCCAGCGACTTATTCACACCATTGGACAGGATTCAAAATATAGTAGATGCAATGGTAAGTTTTGATTCCATACACCTTGGCTATATTTTTTTAAGATAAAGAAGCTTTTTTCTTTAACATCGCAAACCGAAGAAAATAAGAAATAAACAGTCAACTTAATACGCGGAGTTCTCCGCCATCCACCAATACGCTAGAAAGATGGAGCCGTTATGGTGTTGACGCATGCTTGAATGGCTCTGTACTGTAAGTGTGAAGCTTTTGCGTACCTCAATATGGGATTTAAGTGATGGCGAATGCAGCTTTAATATAAACGTGTCACAGTGCCATTTAGAGCGATGGACGAAGAAGATTTATAATTGTAAACAAACAAAAAGAGTTGAGGCTTCGTTGTAACAAACCAAGCACTGCACGATTTGTTTCAGCGACCAAAACTGGTATTATGTGCAACCAACTATTGCCGTGTCATACAAAACAGCAGCCATTACTACCATTTTGTGACGCCATCAGACGCGGGGACTCATGTCTGACGATCTCTCAATACATACATGGTGATAATGTTGCATACGCCCACATGGGCGGCCAGATTAATCTGCTAGTCCTCTCTGTTTACTGTTAACGCTTTTTTACGCGTGATACACAACATATCTAGGGTTTATTGACTTTGTCAGTCTAATCGTTAATCAATACAATATTTGTTGTATTTCGTAATTTATAACTTGTAAACAGAAAAATATGTCATATATTAATATTGGTATTTAGATTACTTTCCGTTTTTATTTTGACAGGCCTTGAATCAGATGAAAGGGTATCCAACAAGAGAGTTATCACCCTTAGACGATGTCAACCCAGAAGAGTGGTGACACTAAAGCCGAACAGCAATGATTTTCATTGACTGTTGTGGACAGGACTCTGACCCCTAGAGCAGAGGTCAACCTGCAACTAATTTTATCGATTTTTTCTTATATACTACCAACCTATTTTAACTTAGTCGTTTCATTTGTGGCACTCTTAGTGTTCCTATTTAAAATTCATTTTTATGTCAAGATAATTTTTTATATGATGTATACAATTTTTTATTTGAATGACTATTCCATAAAAATAAATGAACTAGCCATATTTTATTTAGAAATTCGTTCAATTCTAGTTTTCTCGCGCGTAGATGTATTCTGTCGTGGTAATTGCTTCGCCTTGGCAGGTAGTGCGTATTGTATTACAATTCCCACTGGGATTCTCTTGGAAATTCGACCTCCAGCTTTGCAGGCTTCAACCATTTGCTAACAAATGGCATATAAGCCGATAAAGTACTGAAAGGAGCAAAACAAATGAGAGTTACCCTTTTATCAACTTCTAAATTGACTAAAACTAAATATTTTTTTTATAAATGCACGGTTTTGTAAACGTTGCCAGACAGGACAAACTTCGCTTATAAAACTCACAGTAAACGTGTTAATCTGTTAGCTTTCTAGAAGAAAACTTTTCAATGTATGAGTATAATTTAAATTTTTCGGAGTGTGAACTGAGCTACACATCCTGAAAAGTGAGTAAAATTGTCTTCATACATGTAACTGTTGGCACTATATCACTTGAATTTAATCGATGCGAACTTCAGTCCGGATCTATGGTATAAAATGTGTGTAACATGAATTGGCTGTTAATGATGACAGGTTGTTGTCAGTTTTGGTATTAAGGTACAATACACGAATTTCTTGCTCCGTTTTGGCGACATTCGTCTTTATATAGGGCTGTTGTGGTCAACCATACGTTTTACTTACTGTTGCGCTCTTACAATTGTGTTTGCTTATATTATGCCAAAGACGTCTTCATTTTGAAATAAATTAAGCATTTTGTTTTCTTCTAAAAATTAAAAATAATGCAAATAAAAATTTTGTCTTTAAAATGAGTTTGGTTTGAATTAATTGGGAACTTTCATATTGTTGGATCTGTTGCACGGTTTGTTTGAAGTTTTTTTTTATGAGAAGTTTTTCACCCATTTGGCGACCTTGCACACCATTGTTTGGTGGTAAACGAATAAATACTTCATAGAAAAATCTGCGACCTTCACATGTATCGATACACCTTTGTTACACAGTTCACCAACAGCGTGTAAGGTTTATTGCAACTCTGATTTTATATGTTTATTTTCCCCTCACTTTGCATGACGGCTGACACGGATCAGTGCCACAACGCTTTTGGTCAAAACAAGTGCCATGATTTTCTCTAGCATGTGGGTGAATGAATAGAACGAAATAACGCAGTAGCCTTCAAGCAGAGGGTTAATAGTATGTCCAAGATTTTTTTTTTCTTCAAGAATCACAAGAAAGTGAATACACTGTTAAAGGAGTAAAACGCAAATAACGCTTTATTCGAATTGCATGAGATTGTTCACTTTTGATCAACGCTCTAAAAACTGTGTGGAACTCAGAGCCTATAACGGATTTCTCTATCAACATCGCTGAAACTGTATTGAGGTAAAGCTCCTGACAACTTTATCAATCACCATCTCTTCTAAAACTGTGTAAAGGTCTGTTAACAAATATTCCAATATTCATGTCCTTTAACACACATTTGTCCATCAACATGTCCTCTAAAACTGCATCAAGGTCAGTTAACAAATATCTCAATTTACATATCTTTTAAAACTCCGTCAAGGTCAGCTAAAACAATTTTCCATCAACATTTCGTCCAAAACTGTGTGAAGATCAGATCCCAAATGTCCCCATAACCATGTCCTCTAAAACTGGGTCAAGGTCAGTTCACAAATGTCTTCTCAACATGTCTTCTAAAACGGCGCCAAGTTAAGTTCACAAATTTCTCCGTCAACATGTCCCGTTAAACCTGACAAAACTCCTCAATAAAGTTTACCTATGATACTGTGGCACAAAAATGTTCACGAGAAATTTTCCACCCAAAGTTCTTAGAAGGCAATACTTCTGTTAGCTTTACTAATCAACATGCCCGAATATATTACTATGTAAATGCTTCTGATAAATGTTCCAGTAAACAAATCTTCGAAATCTGTTACGATATCAGTGTTGCTGACATAGTTGTCCATCAGAAGTTCTTTTATAACTTAATAAATGTTCTTTTGAAAAATTTCCCCATCAGGTTGTGATTAAAAACTGTGTCAAGGTCAATGCTTCTGACTCCCAAACATGTCCTCTAAATGTGTCGAGGTCAGTGCTCTTATAAAATCTTTCCTTCAACTTGTAGTCTCAAACGCTGCTCCTGAAACATTTCTCAATCACCTTCTAAACGTAATGGTTTATGCATCATCCTGTGACCAATATATATGTCATTCCCGGTTGTCTTTTTTCGTTTGTTCCATCGTCTTGTGTTGACAGAACGGATATTAACCTTCATCCTTTGATCAATTCAAATTCTGAAAATCAAAGTTAATATTAGAACTATTTATTTGTGTCTATAAATATATTCGATAATTCAACTTACAAGTTTGCGGTACTTTTGCTGAATTTTATTGACATATATTGAGGTTGTATTTGGCGTACTAGTTGATTATTCTGTCCAAGTTTCCCTGTACTTTTTAACTCTTATCATAATCAAGACATCGCGATCTATCGCAGTGTACTCCTCAATGTAATGCAAATAAAAATGACATGATAAAGCGTTTAAAAACTATACAAGTTTCAAGGACGGCGCCTCGCGTTGAGAGGTCGGGAGTTCTTTCAAATCCTATATTGTACGATGGAATGTTTTGGAAGTTAAATGTTTACACTGACAAAAGCTAGTACACCTAACGAATAATTTTTTTGTTTGATTGAGGTTAGCTTTCTTCTCAAGGCTATTTCACTGTGATTGAAAAGTTCTCACTCTGCCCAACTTAAACAAAGTAGACAATTTGGAGAACACTTTGTAAAAGCTATCCCGCGATCGCGGGAGCCATCTCGCGTGATTCGCTCATATACCTGGGTCGACAGGAGGCCTCGATCCACATGACTTTATTCTGGGTGATATACCCAAAATGATATAACAATATTTGTCAAAGATTAAATGTTTCTTGATTTCTGTAATAGAAAGTTCCGAATAAAAATACGTATCCTAACCGCCAAACGGTTATATCCCATTTAATCTATACAATAAACAATATGTAGCTATTTATCACCTACTCCTCTTGAACACCCTTTTCGTGAATTTTAGGTAAATATTCAGAATTGGTCCATGTCCTTTCATTGTACTTCAAAGCGTTCTGTTTTTTTCTGTCCATGTGAGAGCAGTAGCTTTTTGTGACAGAAAAAATTAAACCAAAAGATTCAACGGGATATTAATGAAGAAAGCGTTGTCTGATATCTCCATCGGTTGACGCAGCCGGTTGGAGGGAACTTCATGTTGCCCTGGTGTTCTAAGAGCTAAAAGGGAACAGGAAGCCGATCTGTTTGTGGTGTCTGTATTGCGTCCTGTTGTTGTCGTGCTGTATTTGTCCCGTCCTGTCTTTGTTTGTTGCCAGTGGTGTCGAGGGGGTTTTATTCACCCATTGGGCTGGCACTTCTTAATATAAGTGAAATACCCTTTAGTACGACGTTAAACCCCAATCAAACAAACCCATCGGTT
>JAVFBW010169340.1:0-11221 GCA_034783835.1 Mopalia ciliata
CCATGCTTGCCTTGTTTGCCTCAGGGCAATTGGGCGATTTGTCGTGCTGCCTTTGTTTTACATGCTGTGCTTGCCCTGTTTGCCTCAGGGCTATTGGGCGATTTGTCGTGCTGCCTTTGTTTTACATGCTGTGCTTGCCCTGTTTGCCTCAAGGCTATTGGGCAATTTGTTATGCTGCCTTTTTGTTTTACATGCCATGCTTGCCTTGTTTGCCTCAGGGCTATTCAGCAATTTGTTGTGCTGTCTTTGTTTTACATGCTGTGCTTGACCTGTTTGCCTCAGAGCTATCAAGCAGCATGAAGCCAATTTGTTGCGCTGCCTTTTTGTTTTATGGCTGTAATCTATTTAACAAACAATTACTGTTGGGCTTGTAGGCCAGGGTCCGGTGGCTTAAAACTAAGATTAGTGACTAAAAGCCGATTATTAAACTAATAATCTAGGATGTGTGAAAGGCCTGAAACAAAATTGGTCAAAATTAGTAGCAAAATGCAAATTTAGACAACACTGGAAACTTTTGGGGAGACCTATTAATCGGTCCTCCTAAAATATAAAGTTTGTATCATAGCCATGGGAAAACCTTGTTCTAAATGAACATTTTAATGTTTTTGCTGTGGTCTTGTGGTTAATGAAAATAGACTACTTATTTTCCTTTGATTGTACCACTCACAGGCTTGAGTTTGGCAATCGTGGGGATGGTTTTTATAAGGTTTCCTCACAGTTTTCCACCGTAGAGGCTATCTGCAGTGTGAAGTGGACAATCTGGAGTCATAAAAGTGAAATAACCTGAGTACAATAGACATAAGATCCAAGGTAGATACAAGATGTAATGAAAATGGAATCTGTCCTGGCCAGTTCTACCCGCCCTATAATACAGTGAGATCTGTGAACAGCCCCACTAGGCTGTGGCATAGAATCAATGTCTGAATTATGCAGAGGTTTAAAGGCTAGCTTTTGAAATGCTTCGATCACTTAGTTGTTTCTCCATAGGCTACGAAAGAGCTCCAGGCCTGCATTGATCCATCGGTTAAGCGCTGATGTGATACAGAGAACAGCGACACTGTGCTGTCGCTTTTACTGAATTACTTTCATATACTGCAAAACCGGATTACATTGACTACTATTGGCCGTTTTCGACGGCCAACAGACATCAGTTTTGACAGGTGTATGAACACATGCATAGCTCTGACTGATAATAGCAGCTTTCAGGGTTGATTAGAGTCAAATCTACAGGCTGCTTAACTGGCCGTAGATTGAATAGAATATTCAATTTGACCCTAAAAATATTCAATATTTACCATATTTCAAGGTGAAAATATTCGATTTCAAGAGAAAAAGATAAAATTTTGAAGAACAAATAGTAAAAGTTTGTTTGCTGGGGTTCTTAATAAATTAATTTCTGCCAACCCTTGGGCTTCTCTATTCCGTTTTTTAATCCTTTGATTAATTAGTGTTTATGACAGCATTCAACTAGCTTGTGAATCTTAACATAATAAAACACTTTCTGTATTTAAGAGTGTAGGCCGTTTTATAGCTAAATTTCTTTCAGGGTCCATATTAATTTGAACAACTAAATTAAACTTCATTTTATTTAGTTGAAAGATAGTCTTACTATAGTAAGATTAAAAATGTTAAAACTCATTAATATAAATACACATTTTACTGAAGCATAACGTATAATTACTATAATACATACAAATGTGCAAAGTTCCACTGACGATATATGGTCATATATATTAACTCCAACAAACACATTAGTGACATTATGATAGAATGTCCATGGCTTACTGGTCAGCTTGCCCACCTATTTATCATATTTTAATGAACCGATCACAGGTGTTGACCATCAGGTATATGAGGGAGTCTAACAATGCGGCTCAGAGGCAAAGGGAAACAGGAAGCCGATCTTTTTCTGCTGTCTGTATTGTCACCTGTTATTGTCTTGTATTTGTCCCATCTAGTTTTAAGGGTGGTTGGACGACGACGTTAAACCCCAATCAAACAAACAAACAAACCCATCTAGTCTTTGTTTGTTGGCAGTGATGTCGAGGGTGGCACGTCATCATATAAGTGAAATATCCTTAGGTACGATGCAAACCCCGATCAGACAAATGAACAATTCTCTTGGTTTTCCATGGTAATTAGATAAGGACCAGTGTAAAGTGGACAATACTTTGTCATATAAGTGAAATACCCTTGACTGTGACGTTACACCCCAATCAAACAAACAAAACTAGCAATCACTGTAGTGTTCACTGATCTCGATCATCAGGTATTTGAGTGAGTCACACAATTTGGCTCCGGTGATCACTGGTTTGGTTTTTACGAAATTTCCTCTCCGTTTTCCACCGTATTTAACTAATGTATAAGTAAAATACCCTCGAGTATGACATTTAACCCCTGTTCCAATCAATCAAACAAACAAACTTATTTCTCTAGTCTGAAGCCTGACACAATGAAGCCATAGTAGCATCAGATTCAATTTTTCCAGATATCGCCCGTGGGCGATATTGGAGGGAGCTTCTTGTTGCCCTGGTTCTCTCAGACCTAATGGGGAACAAGGCCGATCTGTTTGTGGTGTCTGTATTGCGTCTTCTTGTTGTCGTCCTGTATTTGTCCCGTCCTGTCTTTGTTTGTTTCTAGGGGTGTCGAGGGTGGTTTCCTTCACCCATTTGGCTGGCAGTTTGTCATATAAGTGAAATACCCTTGAATACGACATTGAACCCCAATCAAACAAACAAACAAACAAATCCAGATATCACCCATGATCTGTTTGTTGTCTGAATATTTTGTAAGCTTTGGTTCTGGTCTATGTAATTTACGCAGGAAAAGGGGAGCTAACTCAGGAAAAGGCAGGGCCTGATGCAGCCGAGTTATAAAGCAGTACGGGTGCCGACAGTGTCCATACCCTCCCACCTACTTGTTGAAAAACGTTTTATGCAAAAAATATTTTACCGGGCATATTTAGCTGTCAATTGCTTAAATTGTAACAAATCAATTAGCAAGGTTGAAAAGACAGTTTATTCTATCATTTGAAAATGGGCATCACTTTATTCAGACTAACAGGGCCTACTGTGGGTGCCTGGAGCCCCTTTCACAAAATGTCATACAACAATAAAACTTTGTACGATATTTTTAGGCTATAGTTTGACATGACGTCATTTTATCGTACAGTATTTAATTTGTCGTAGGACATTTTGAGAAAGTGGTCCCTGGATCAAGCCTTGTAAGGCTTATAAACAGTAGACGAATTGAACTAAGAATATCGTAACAATTTTGTGCGTGTTTAGTAAGGATTCTATGTGGATTTGCGTGAGGTGATTATGGTAACATACAGACAAACAGATAGATATCTAAACACAGCTGATAAAGGTTTCTCTGTCTGATTAGATCACCAAATCATGCTCAACAATAAGACCGTGTGATTATTAGATGTCTGTCTGTATTGATCAGCCAATCCACAGCAGGCCAAGCTTGTTATTGTCTTGTAATGGTCCAAGTTTTTGTGCAAAATGGTCATGCAGGTTCTGTATCGAGTCCCAATGTAGTCTGTTCTATATAGGTCATGTTTGCTTAAAGACTTACACTTCCAGCAGGAGGCTGGGGGAGTTGCCATGGTGTTCTCAGAGCTACTGGGCAACACAAAACAGATCAGTAGTCATTGCTTTGTTAATTTTCTACTGATTGTCTTCTCTATGCTTTTGCCCGCGGCCGTGGCTTAGTGGTAGCGTGCACGTTACTATTAAAACTGAACCTGCTTCAATGCTTGTTGACCATCAGGTATATGAGCGAGTCACAAGATGTGGCTCCGGCAATCTCGGAGGTGATTTTTACGAGGTTTCTTCCCGGTTTTCCACACTGTAATACGGCAAGGACGAGTGCTAAGTGGACAATCCATCGTCATATGAGTGAAATACACTTAAGTACAACGTTAAAACCCAATCACACTATTACATACAAACAATCTCTATGCCTTGTCTGTTGCCAGGGACATTGAGCGTGGTTTCCTCCACCAATTAGTCTTTCATGATGTCACATGAGTGAAATGACCTCAAGTAGGATTTAAAACCACAACCACACAAATAATATTAAAGCATCCACGATTAACTGTGATACTGTTATTAGAGCAAGGTTGTTGTTGTTAAACCCCACGTGCTACCATCAGGTATAGGAGTGAGTCACATATTATGGCTCTGGCAATAGCAGGTGATTTCCTGCCAGTTTTCCACTGTAATAAGGCTAGGTGTACTGTGAAGGGGACAATCCATCGTCATATAAGTAAAATACCCTTGAGTATGATGTTAAACCCCAATCACACATGCAAATCTACAAATTTGCAAATGTTTGTCCTCGGTACTAATATATGTTCATCAGGCAACTATGTGCAGACAGTCGGGATTAACTGGGCCTTCTACCGTGGTTAGCATGTCGGATTACTGATCCTTCTTTGGCATGATGGTCCCGCTTTGTGGTAGCGTGTTCAGTACCCTTACTAATCCTTCTTCAATTTACTGTTCACGGGATCGAGTCGACCATCGGGTATATGGGTGAGTCAAAGGATGTGGTTCCGGCAATTGAAGGGATGGTTTTTACAAGATGTCCTTTCCGGTTGTCACCGCAATTAGGCAAGGAGAAAATCCATTGTCATATAAGTGAAATACCATTGAGTATGATGTTAAACCTAAATCAAACAAACAAACAAAAACCCTAGTTAATCTCAGCTATAGGTATAGCGCGGTTCGTTTTTCTGTCCGCATGGGAGAGGTGTATAAGGGAGCAACATGTTCAGCAAATGCGGATTGCTCTCAGTTTTCCACTGCATGAAAGTGGACAATCTGTCATCAGATATGAGCAATACTGTTAGATTCGACATTAAGTACCCATCAAAGAAATCCAAATTGGATTTTGTTTCTGATTTGAACTCAAAAATGCAAAGTCTCTGCAGATGGACTGTTGAAATGGCTAGAACAACGAAAGTGATTCTTACTGTCTATTATTATTCAAGTTGACCAGGATATGCCAACTTATTAGTTTAAGTAATTAGACATGGATTCACCTGGATAATTACCCTAATACAATAATTTATGTACCTGTCTTGATTTGACCGCTATTTGGAATCCCAACAGTAGTTTTTATGAACATATCAGGTGTCTTCTAAATTTATCCTGTACAAACTGTTCTTATTTTGTTCAAACAATTTTTCATTCACTTTGGTGAAAATGTCAATCAGTAAATCTAGGGTTTGACATGTAGTTGTACTGTGAGGTTGCACACTTTCTGTTATTTTGCGTCTGATTTCTGTCACATCTTATACATTGATGAGATTTTAAGGTTAATCGAACCTTTGCACAACAAACTTGTATACCCTGGTATAAAGCTTACTAGTTTCAGCGTTAATCTTTTTCATTTTGTGTTAAATTTGCTACGTTCAGTTGCCAGGAGGACAATCATTGCGATAAAGAAAAGAAAACTATAATACACATTATTGCATTAGCAAAACCCAGAAGTGGCCCCAGCTTGACATGGCCGTGTTGGATAACTGTTGAGAAAGCATGTATCCTCATTGAGTATGCAAACAGCTTGAAGCACTCCAATACTCGGCGGAAATAAAAGAGACCGTTTAGAAACATTGCTCCGCACATCAGGGTGTGTTTTCCAATCAACCAGCGGCAATGCTTGTATGGAATTACTCCGCTTTCCGAATAACGGCTTTGAAAAAATCAATACTTGTGCAGCGTTATTCTGACCTGAATTGTGTGTTGTATTTGTCTGTGTGAAGTCTATCCTGACATTCTCAACAGATCACCCATTTTATCTCGTCCTGTTTGGATTTCTCCAATGTCGGCTGATGTAGACTTGACGGATTACATGTATACTTGTTTTAACTCTATTTTACCTGTTTACCACTGATTTATATTACCTGTGTGTTACCGCTTATATTATATGTGTGTTACCGCTTCTGTAATGTATTGACTGATGTAGACTTAACAGATTACATTGTACACTTGGTTACCTCTATTTTACGTGTATGTCGCGATTTCTCGTATATATTGGCTGATATAGACTTGTTGGGTTACATACACAAATGTTTAGCTCTATTTTACGTGTATGTAACCTACAGAGGTGGTTTGTTTGTTTGATTGGGGTTTAACGCTGTACTTAAGGTTATTTCACTTACATGACGGTGTGCCAGCCCAATGTGTGAAAGAAACCTACCATGACACCTTTGGCATCAAACTCTTACTCCAATTTACCATTCACAGGATTGAGTCCATCTGTTGACTAAAAGGTATATGAGTGAGTCACACAATGTGGCTGCAGAAATCGCGGCAGTGATTATTACATTGTTTCCGGGACCTCCTGGTTTTCCACTGTAATAAGACAAAGAACAGTGTGAAGTGGGCAAACCGTCGTCATATGAGTGAAATACCCTGCCTTGAGAAGGACGTTACACCCCAATCAATCCAACACCGGACTATACGAAGGCATCACTAACATATCAGCTTCCTGTTCCTCTTTTGCTCTGAAAGCACCAAGGCAGGGAAGCTCCCTCCAACCACCGCCACCCATTTAGCGGGTACTTACCTATGGGCATGTTTTCTGGCTAGGGCAGTATGTTCTTGGTATAGTCATCATGTTTTTATTACACAGTGGAGGAAGATTAATTTCCAACAGAGCAAAGACTCATTATTCTGTAGTTGTGTTAGTTTGGCTGTTACTGTTGAATGAAGTACATCATATCATTAACACTCAATCAACTCTATCAAATATATAAGTGAAATAACCATATAAAGTATAGCATAAAAAGAAAAATCGAAAATATTCTGACTCTAAGATTCACAGCTCTATCAAATATATAAGTGAAATAACCGTATAAAGTATAGCATAAAAAGAAAAATCGGAAAATATTCTGACTCTAAGATTTACAACTCTATCAAATATATAAGCGAAATAACCATATAAACTATAGCAGAAAAAGAAAAATCGAAAATATTCTGACTCTAAGATTAACAACTCTATCAAATATATAAGTAACCCATAGAAAGTATAGCACAAAAAAAAAATATATTCTGACTATGATTTACATACATATTTGTGATTTCCTTGAAATGTTTTATTAATATAAGGACCGATATTGACAGCTAAATTAACTTGCCAACACTGCCAGCTGTTGTCAGTTGAAGAATATAATAGGTACTACAGCCTCAGTACCCCATGATTTAGTAATCGGCTATTAAATCTATTGAAAGGTTTAGCTCTTACATCAACTGATTCCTCAAGGGGGGGAATTAGGTCACTGGGTCAAATCTTAACCATATGTGTGTGTGTTTGTGTGGGCGGAATTGTTGTCTTGACAGAAACGCTTAGCCTTCTTCTAAAGGTTATTTTAGCAGCTGTCTGTTAGTTAGTTCTTACCTATGTCAAAATAAACTCTAAGTGTATCAGACTTGTTGAAGATACCTGTGTGTTGAATGAGAGGAATTCAGATGTATCCCAAAGCCTTCAGTCTCAGCAATAGAGGATAGCAAAATTCCAATTCCAACAACAATAGTTGGAAGCAAACACACCTACTTGTACATGTAGCTTATTTTAGGGTTGCAGGAGAAAGGGGAGGCTGGCGGGGCTAACTCCTAAATCTGTCTTTACTTAGCACTGGAGGAAGATGAGCTTTCCAACAATTTAAAGGCCCGTGGTTGTGGCTTAGTGGTTAACCATGTAACGTGTGCGTTTACCAATCCTACTTCTATGTACCATTCATGGGATCCAGTCTTCCTGTCGACCAGCAAGCATATGAGTGTCATAGGGATATGATCTGGCTCTAGCAATTGCTGGGATGGTTTACAAGGTTTCCTCTCGGTTTTCCAGCAACATTAGCCAAGGAACAGTGTGAACAAGGCGATCAGTCGTCTTAAACTTGGGAAGTACCCTTGAAACGATCAAACAAACCAACAGTTTCAAAACAGTTCATATCTTGGTTGTGCTGGTGTCAATTATTGTTGCAATAAAACACAAATCAATCTATCAATCCAGTGAGAGTGGACCTGCTTTTAGATGGTAAAGATTCTCTTTAAAATGGATGGATTTAACACCTCCTTGTTTATCAGAGGTGTATAAGAGTAATTTTTAGTAACAGTAACACAAAACCTTAGTCACGACATAAAATTTTCTTTTTGTGTTCATGTTTTCATTCAAGCGTCAAATTCGTTGGACATGATATTTTATTATTAAAAGCAGGAAGTGTATTTTTTGTAGCGTAACAAAAACAGTATTATAATGGGTTGAAAAGATTCAGCATACTCAGCAAGTTTACAAAATTTTGATTTTGTTATTTTGGTATAAAAATAAACAGCTGACGCCCTTTGCCTTAAATAACGTACCCAGATGATCCAACACTATTGTGTCGTTTTAATTTGGCCAACTCCTAGTCACGAAATCCTGAAGGCAGACTTCGAGATTTTTAATTATGTCATTCCACAGCAATTTGTTTGCTTTTTAAGTGCATGAGTAATTCATAGAAAAGTAATTTATTACATAATTTTGTATCAAATGTTAAAAATAATAAATTGAAAAAACGTTTTTTTGGCATATTGATTATTCGCTTTAATGACTTTTGTTACACCCAAAGCCTATTCTACTTAATGTAAAATAAAGATTAAAATGATAAATTCAATAGGCTGGTAAAAGCTTGTAATGTCAAATCCCAGATTAAGCAATGTTTATAGCCTCGTTTAAAGATTTATTGCCTCGTTTAAAGATTTATTGCCTTCTCTCTGGGTAACAGAAGGCTATGTTATGTAAACAATATATGGGCTATAGGAGAGCAATTGAAAACTGGAGTTAACCCCCCTACAACTTAAACCAACCCATTTACCCACAGATGCTGCAGTTTAAATAAATTGCACTCGAAATGTCAATTTTTTTTTATGCATTTCCCCAACATTTTACATCATTTATTAGATTTATAGGTGCTATTTATTTTACTTATCAGTCACTTGATACCTTAGAGTGTTGTTGTGGTTGTGTTTGAAAATTTATAGTTTTCCTTATGGATTTTTTGTCCGATTTTTATTTCGGCAAATTTTTTATTCTGTAAAATAGTTTCTTTGATTCCGGATTTATGTTGTACTTAAGGTTATTTCACTTATATTACTCCCCGTGAGGGAGCGGGTGGGCCATGGCTCTGCAGAAATACTCCCTCGGCTTCCTTAGTCGATCGTAACAGGCGAGAAAAGAGGTTGCTTTCTGTTGCCCTGGTGTTCGCAGAGCTAAAGGGTAACAGGAATCAGATTTGTTTGTGATGTTCTATATTTGTGTCTGTCGTCATATAAGTGAAATACCCTTGAGTACGACGTTAAACATCAAACAAACAAAACAAATCAATTTGCAGTTGAAATTTGAAGTTTTCTAATAACTCCCTAGCTAGGGCTTAGCAGTTAGCATGTGGGCTGGCTTAATAATCATACCTGATTAGGCAAGGATCACAGTAAAGTGGACAATCTGTCATATAAGTGAAATATAAGTGAGTCCGATGCTTAACCCCTATCAAACAAATAATATTTGATAGGGTCCCAAATCTGATATACTGTGTGAGGTTTTTGAAATGCATTGATAAGTTTTAAGACTGAAATATATGCTAATTCCAAGCTGGAAAGTACCAGCATAATTTTATACTTATATTTTGGCTTTGTTTTATTTTCAGACATAAAACTTCAACTTAGAACAAATGCAACACTAGGCTATTTATACCAAAAGAATTTCAAAACGGATTACTAACTGCTGGTCTCTCCATAAAGTGACGGGCGAAAAGCCACTGAAAATATCTTCACCATGGAGCAAAATGGAAACCAGAATATGCCACCGGCCACACTATGTAGAGCAGGATGTGGATTTTATGCAAACGACTCCTTCGACGGAATGTGCTCTAAATGCTACAAAGATGCTTTGAAAAGGAAGAATAACTCTTCGTCGCCCGTTAACGGCCGAGGTTCCCCAGGTGAGGATGGGTCGGTTACCAGTGTGTCTTCAGCCCTGGCACAGGCCTCATTAGGTAACTCACTAACAAACCAATCTTTCTTCTCACTTCTGGGTGACAGGCTATTAACCAAATCTTGTAATGCTGACTATTCAGGCTGTTAGTGTTATCCTATAAAACCCATAGAAAACCATTAACTACCATGTGAAAAAGATATAAATATACAGTTAAAAGTTTTTGTTGTTGTCCAGCATTGCCTTGAACATCCATTTTCTGAGCTGTCCTCAGGTATCCCATATACATATAGTTCTGAGAGAAGCATATAAAGTATCGTGGCAAAATGGCATTCATGTATTTACAACTAAGATTTTAAACACCAACTGGCCAAGCTGCAATAGCCTCTAGTCCATATAGCTCTGAGACAAGCCAAAAAGTACCATGTGAAAACGACTAAAATTTCTTTCAGTTTCTAACATAGCTGTGAAACACTGACAGCCTGGGCTGTTAGCCTGTAGCCCATATATCACCTGACCAAGCACCATGTGAAAAGACATGCAGCTAACAAACAAACTTTTCTTGGGACTCTCCCTGTTCTAACCCTGGCTTAGAAGTTTAGAGCTCACCTCCACTGATGTTACATGTAGCTAACACTGAACTGAGAAAAACCGTCACAAGCTTTGTGAAAATGGCATGCAACCAAAAACTCCATTTTTTCTGCCTTCTCTCTGCCTAACCTTAATCTGATTTGTACCACATCTTGATTAGCTACCTGGCATTTTATTGATGCTTGATGTAGATCGGACAAACCCCTGTAACATAACAAACATACAGAAAAGTTGAGCAGTACCACAGCTGCTTCCCAACACTTGGTCATGATTAAATGGGAATTCCCCAGAAACTTCCCTGATGAACAACCTGAAACAAGTACTTGTGTTATCTGGCTTTTCATTGGACAAATCAGGTATTGACCTTTCGTGAACCTCACAGTGCTTGACATTATTGGATGCTGTTCACTTAAGGATTATCTCAGATTTGCATATCGAAAGTACACTACCAGGTAGCTAATTTGGGAGTCATTTTACTCTTACATTGTACATAAGCCTAGCCTGTAACCCTGATGGTTTGGGCTGTTAGTGTTGGCCTGTACACATTTATTATTTGGATTACCATGTGCAGACGTCTTTCAGCTCACTAGCAAACTTTCATCTGACTTCTCCCAAGGGCTTAGGAGGGCACTACCTGATGCTCTCA
>JAVFBW010169351.1:0-11221 GCA_034783835.1 Mopalia ciliata
GGTTTAACTTCCCATTGGTAAGGCTCGTGCTTATACTTACGGTCACTGATCAGCGGTAATATATAGTAGGCCTAATCCTTTTGGTTTTGTCCATTGACAATATCTCACCACATATTTTTCACAAGTGACCATTAAAGTTCTAGTTAGATAAACATAAATTGAATGGCTACTTAACAGTATCTAATAGGTATCCGATGCGAAAAGCTGTAAAGCAGAAAACTTGGGGCACCACACATTAAGTCAAAAGGATCATATGGTTTAGATTATCATTATACCCGGTTGCCAGCACATAATGGGCTACATTAACATCCCATTTAGAACTGATTTCTTCGTCACGCCTGCCCAACTGCACATATGTCCGCGTAGTTTCACTGTGACATAAATAACAATTGGCAGTAATTTTATTAAAGGCTTATTTAAAAATCTCGATTAACAAACCCTGCACTTCTACCTCCCAGGCGTGGTATCTGAAGTTCTAGACATTGTTCCTGGAATATTCGTTCTTGAGTTACGTTCTTGAGTTACGTTCTTGAATGGCAAGTTTGAAGATGTACTGAATCATAATAATTGTGTGCTTGTGAAGTCGAAGCATGTTGATGGGCCAGTTTTCTGCATTCATTTCAACCATGTAACGGGTATTGTACAGGGGATATTACACAGTGACGCTGAATACCATAATGTTGCTCGATTGAAAATAGATAACCCGCGAAACGCAAAGCGTAGCGTGTCGTGGATTATTTCCTCCACTCTTCCCGAGAGCAAATATTTATGGTATTCACACTTGACTGTGTAATATTTTATTTATATTATCTATAAAACCATAGACTGGAATAATTCCACAATCATCTGTGGTCATGGCAATGTCAGAATGCGCCTGTCTACTCCATTGGACATTGTTAAGCTTGCTACACATTATAAAACCATGATTATCAATGTTGTATGCAAGATGTTGTATACAGGTTTATTTCAAGCTGTGTTTTTAATGGTTTTAATCATTGGCTATGAGCTGATTAATTTACCTTGAAATGTAAACAGGCAACATTGTAGTAGTTTTGACCATGGTGCAATTATAAGTTACAGGTCAATGATTTGTTTACATACTGGATTATCCAGAAAGTGCTTGTGCCCCATTTATCACCAGTTGTTTGGCTGATCCTGAGCAGATTCTTTGATTGGGCAAATTTAGGCTTTGCCGATTGTTCTATTTGGTGCTATTGTAACATTATACCTGCAAACTTCTGCATTCCCCAATATAAGTGAAATCGATTGTATGATATTTCATCAGTCACAAACCAGTCACTTCTCAGTCTAAAGAGTGATTAGCTAGCCAAGCCAACGGATATAGAGAAAAGTAAACTGAGCAAATAGCTATGTAACTATACGGTACATTTGGCCAGCATTTTGTTTCGCTGAATTCTGAACTTAGCATGGATATCTCTGTGAGGCGATTAATACCGGATTAATACCGTCAAAGCCTTTGTACATAATCCTGTTGTGGATAAATAGACACTTGTGACTTTGAGATATGGTGATCACCCTGACGTGGATATAATCGGAATAATTCCGTGTTTTATGCATTGGATATGTGTATATAAGGATTTTTTGCTGTAGACTCTGAAGAAGTTGCACAGTGCGTTGTCGACTATAAGGCAGGCTTTTGCGCTTATCATTGTATGCTATATGTAAGTTACTTTATATATGCCTAATAATATTACCTTCAATTGTATTTCGTAAAGTATTTTTGCCATTGAATGCTAAACTGTATATCACTGCTGTTGTTATTTTACAATAAATATTGTAAAAAAATCGCTGATCGTTTTCTTTCCGTTTGGTTTCTACCGTAACAAAGGAATGAGAAAGTTTTGTTACTCTACAGAATTAATATTTCTTATATGCTGCCCAATTTAGATTGTAATAATCTATATCTCTTCTATATTATTGACTATTATAGTTGATGAATGTACATGTATGCTCACATACGTGTAATTCGTTTTGTTTTGCTAAAGCATTAAATTGTTGACGCTTGAAGCTGCCCGAAATGTAATAAAATCCCATCCTGCAATATGATTGACATTCCGGACAGCATTGTTGCCAATAATGTGATACTTGTAACATGTCGGGAAGCAGTGTTTCTCAGCATGCAATATGATTGACATTCTGGACAGTATTGTGGCTCACCTTGATACTTATTTTGGATAACACTGTCTTAGTTATCGAGCCCTCTGGCTAAGGGCAGTTTGATTTAAGGCCATGCTGGATCCCTCGGGCTCAAAATGAACGAATATTTGCTATCACGTAGATAAAAAGTAAGGAATTCAAACTATATGTTTGTGGAAAAAATATTTCGAAATTCCAATTACAAACGGCTAAATTAGAGCCGATAATTTAGTTTTCCCATGACGATATGTTCAAGTCGCAAATGAGTATTTTAAGCAGATTCTACATTTTCCAAGGCCTATGTCTGGAAAACTTTCCTTATTAGACTCTTCAAATTTGTACCACTGTAAGGAGCACATTGCCATCTAGTAAAAAGTGTAAAAATGTAAATGTTTCTAAAATTGTATTTTTTACACTTTTATCAGACTTTCCAATGTGAGATAGACAAAAAGATCTACTGGGATCGTTCTATCCAAAATATTAAAAAAATCACCCGATCCGCAGATTATTATCAGCTTCAAGCTCACTTTTATTACAAATTATTACTTGCTTCAAACAAGGACAAAATGCAGGCCGTAGGCCGCACGGCCTTTAACAGACAAACAACCACAGCTTGAACCTCTAAATGAAAATAAAGACTTCCGCCAATCGTTATCGTCATAGGTGACTGAGAGGTAAATATTAACTCGAACGTTGCTTAGTGGAACAAGATAAGTGTAAAGTACTTCCAAATGGGTTGCAACATAGTGGAATTTGTAATATCACATTTCCTGGCAGATGACTATTTAGGTTATCAAATAAATAAATACGGTTAAGTTTGGAGGTTTAAGCTGTGATTGTTTGTCTGTTGGAGGTAATGCGGCATTGTTTGAAGCTGGTAATAATTTGTAATAAAAGTGAGCTCGAAGCTGTTAATAACGTGCAGATCGGGTTAAAAGATCAGACAGTATTTACTAGTTCAAGGACTCGGTCAACTAATTTATTGAGTCTAATCGTCTTATTTCTGTTGATATTTACTCATTTTGCAATATGTTTAAAAATCACAATTGGATTTTCACCGCATTCACAGACATGTAATCCTGAGTATTCAAGCTTTCCACAAATTTTAAAAAATCGACCAAGGGGTCCACCAAAACCTTAAAAGTAGCAATGCTGTCGACGAAGTGTGTTTACATCATTTAATTAAAATGATGGTAGTAAATAATGAAAACATTGGTTGTAGATGATAAATTTGCAATTCTCTGTACAGTATGATATTTGAGAAATCTGAGAAAGCATCGAAGTGGAATTAAATGGCACGAGGCGTTATTTCATTATTATAGATGATTTATTGTAGAGCTATCTTAAATTGGTACGAATCTATTTGGAAGTCCAAGATATATTACGGGGCCACTGGTACATACAGCAGTAAACCACAGACGTGGTGAGCTACAGGCATCTGGACTATCTCTGGGTATCCATCTTCATTTTTAACAATCAAAGTCGACAACAGTCTGAGTGTACACAGTGTGTAATATACAATACACTAGCTAATATTCATCAATATTATCGGGGTGCTTTAACAATCCATGTCATCATCAGGGAGTTGATAGAAGAATTGACTACATGTTTTATAAACGGTATGATGAAACCATTTCAAGCGTCGTACCATACAATTTGTTGCAATCAAATATATTGAGAGCATTTTTCAATTCCCTTTAATTGTGAACTTCGATACCACTTGACAAAATAATTTCATTGGGAGAACATGGATGTGGTTACACATCATGACATAAATTGATGGGATATTTCTGATTCAAAACGCCATAACATATCTAGGGTGTATTTCTTGTGCGGTACTTTATTTTGGTTATGTGTGTGTGTATGCTTTTTTTGTATCAAAACATTACTTCATTGTTTAGATACGAAATACCGGGAATTTTAATAGCAATATATATCTATATATAAAAATAATTTTGCCCAATCCCACTGTTAAGGCGTTTTTTTGTGTGAGGAGGATGGCATTAAGATGCACTTTTGGCTTTAGTATCGTTTATTCTAGGTAAAACGTCACGTGACGTTAAAGATAACACGTTGACTGATAACTGGTACATTACAAGCAACGCGGAGGCTCACTGCAAAGGAAATTATTTTGGTGTTTCAGACTGTCATTGTTTATGTACCATTACAAAAAAAAAAAAAAACGTTTAGGCATTCAGTAGAATCCTGTAGGTTTTTTTTTATGGAATCCAAATGGATTTTGAATATTCTATAGGATGTCCAAAATTCTAAAGGATTTTTCTGTAAGGGTTAGGCCGTTTAATTGACTTTCTGAAAAAACTTTATCAGGAAACGACCAAAGTCTGTGGGAAGATTTACTAGAAACGCTTAAAAGAGGATTTTGATTGGATATTATAAAGTAAATCCTCCTCTGGCAATCCTTGAGAAAAGTGCTTGTTTTATCAGCGGCTATAACGAAATGATTTCTATAGGCAACGGGCTGAAATAACCGATAATAACTTATCGGTTATTGGTTTAAGTATTTACAATCATGTTGTCTTTTCGGAACTAAATTATATTCCTTTCTGGGAGAATACATATAATGGTCTAAACGAATACATACAAAGCGAAGTCGATCTAGTAAGAAAATATTAAAGAATTCGTTTGGCATATGTCAAAAAGGTGCTGCCAGTATGAACTGTAGACCAGATAAGAAAGATTAAAAGGTAAAATAAGATTATATGTTTCTGAAATAATAGATTGACGATTCGAGTAAGTAAACTTTAAAGAAAATTGACAATATTGTCCCACCACATCGATCGTCTGATGTATGAGTATATAGGCTGTAAACTGCCCCAAGGTATGTCAGCCACTTCATAGCCACGCACGTCCTCAGTGGATCTCAACGCCGCAAAACGTGATGTCATTTGTATAAATCTCTTTAGGGACCATCTAAAGATCGGCAAGAGTCATTCGCAATTCCGAGAAAACAATCAAATAGACTCAGAGGCCATTGGTAGATATAGATGTAAATCCCAAGCGTGTTGAAGAGAAATCCTCTGGAAATTCTCCGGCCAGTCATCTACATTTGATTTCATTCTTCTCGTGACTTCAGAACGAATATAACCTGTTTGGTCAGATCCGACTTAACACAGCTGTCAATCAACTAAACGTCTGAACCTCTTAAAAAAAAACATTTGTTGGCTTTGACATACTAAACTGATGACACTGACTGTCGAAGAAAACCCGACTCCTATTTGCCTTGAATAATGATTCCCTTGAATAATCCTTCCCTGGCATACTTTTTGTGCCAAATGCAACTTGGTAACCTTGTAATTGCGTCACTGGAGATTATAATGTAGCTGTTTGGTTATTCGTCTCAATTATGTCTTCAATTCTTTAAGTGTTAGACATCGATAGAACTTGGCTTTTACTTTATTAACAGTAGTGATGTTGATTTGCATCTGTTTATCATTTGATTCTGCAAAGGCACTGGTAGACCACAGAAGGAAGGTTTCAAGATCTTCTAGAAAATGAAAAACGTTAAAACGAAAAGGCACTTTGTTCAGATATCGTTCGTTTGCTGTCCCTTATGGTTTTGTCCAATGCCCAAAACTAAGGGTGTTTGATCGTTCGTATTATGTGCATATTGTTCTGCCCCAGTTCTAAACAATCCAACGAAAAAACAAACAAACTCTAGCTCTACCCCAAAAGAGGCGGGTATAGAGTATCTCCGTTGTTTATAACTGCACATGTCCTGCTTGTAATATTAAGTATTTGGACAGGTAGAAACTTGGCCAATAGAATCAAAGAACAGACCATAGACAAGGTAATATTTTCAAGCAGATTCATGCCAAAAAAAATCTGTTGAAGTTATCCCAATATTACGAACGAATTGTTGAGAAAAACAATGCAGATCAATGTATGTAACAATTTATACTATACTTGAAATCAATTATCAGTCGACCAGATGTAATAAATGATAAAACACCAATATGCAGGGCTTATATAATACTCAGCAAAACATCAATACTTGGCAAGGCAAACCAATGGTCAACCCTGATATTTACAGAGGCCCTTACTATAAGACACTGTCAACCAATATAAAACCAACATTGCATAAAAGCTTCTTCATTATAAACCCTTTTCAGATAATACGCCTGCGTCGATAATCTTTCACGACATCGATATCCCATTTTATGACCCATGTATAACTTTTCCCGTTCAAATCGTTCACAAGCTCTGCCTAATATTGATATAAATGTACATAACCAATACTCAAACCATCATCAGGAGTCCTGATGATGGTTTGATCAATGAACCGAAACGTTGAGTCAAAATTAATTCATTATCTTTCTTCGGAGTTGTTACTATACTTTACTATGTTAAACTCATCAGTGGTAGTCATAACTCCGCTTTAAAGATGTATTTTTTAGTCCCATATTAAAAGGTACATTTTTAAATCGTTTTGGGGTATTTAACCAAATTCTGTTTTGTTTCAAGATTTTCTTTCTTAATATCGTCCGTGAAAATGACACCGAGAAACAGTTGATCTATTGTTGAACTGTTTTATCCAGCGATTGAACGCCATACTCGCGAACTTCACCGTTTCCACAAGATTTAGTTTGATAGTATCCAGCACAACTACACGTTTTTCAATCCTAATAAGTTTCTGCTCAAGCCTATGTAGAAATTTCCTGCTTTGAAATGGGACGGGTTATAGTTGAGATGCTAAATGTAGGCTACGCTTTTTGTACGGACTGTGCTGGGGAGGCGGACATGATATTATGGGCCATTACCTTGGAAACTATAACATCAACACAGACTACTATAATACTCATCCTCAGGCCCAAATGGCTACCTCCCACCCCCAATATCCAAATAACAGACGCACAAACAAAAGGCCATCTGGCCCGGATGTTCGCCCTTCCAAGGCAACAAAGGACACTGTTCAAACGTTCCGGTGTAAACAACTGATTAAAGTCAGAAATACAGATAGGACTAGGCCCCTATCTTCAAATGTTCAAATGAATCCCCAAAGTCAAGTGAGCCTGAATGGGTTCTTGTCTCAAACCGGTTCTGTGCCTTGTGATTTGATCCCTTGGAGGGAATTGAAGTGGCTCATTGTCTTCCACCATCGGTTTAAAGCCAACAGAAAATATAGTGCTAGAGGCTCACCAATTCGAAAGTATTGCTATTGACAACTATAAGCACAGTCACCGGGATGATCTATTTGACAACATTGTTAACTCCACAGCGTAGCTTAAATACCACCGAATGTGGCATACAACACCAGTCAATCTTCAACATTTACATGAGATTTAAGAAATTTAAGGAAGATAAATGAAGAAAAAAAACAAAACGTTTTTAACCATGAATAGACGGGTAAGTCGATAGCCAAACACGTTCGTGCTAATGTTATAGCCAGGAGACGTGATATGCATTATTACCAATCTATTAAGGAACCATTAAATGGTAAGACCGTTTCATTCGGAATTCTGAGAAAACAATCAAAGATTGACGCAGTGCGCATTTGTAGACAAAACAGTAAATCCTAGACGTGTTGAACAGATGCCGAAGTAAAGACCGCCTTCATGTTAATTTTTTTTCTCCCGACCTAAAGACGAACACAAGACCTATATTCTGCTCAATCCATGAAAGAGAATACTGTACTTTGGTGAACTTAACAGTTTAAATTTAATACAGCTTCCAACCAGTTACGTGATATTTTCGCCTGAATCATGCTTCTAAAAATCACCGGCTTGATACGTTCAGGTCAGTAAACTCCTCGACGGTGGATAAAATTCCCACTGATTTCTCAAAACATGTCATTTACATATGTTTTCACCATTTGACCTGATCTTTCTCCGTCTTTGTCGATATTTTTTCTAATTCAATTCATTTTCGCTGACAGGCATAAGTCTCTCTAGTTCCAGCATTAACGGGAAGTTAAAAAGATGTCCATTCTCACTTACAGTTCTACAGTACGGCTCTTAAAGGCCGGTATTAAACTTATTTTTGAAAACCTTTACACTAAACCTACGATAAAGTAAATCGAACTATTCATAGTCAAATGAAACAGTTTCACTTTGTTAGGAATATAAGTTTGTAATGACATCACGCAACAATGGTGGATGTCAACTTGAAATCAATGTCAACATTCATAACGTTGAAGAAGTTAAGGATTTGGAACAGTTATGTACTGTAGAATTAGTGAAGTTCAATAAGTTCTTTAAGTGGCATTTATAAGTTGGATAACATACAACTAATAAGAGATTCATATGGATAACAATTTCCTAGTTTTTTGGTTACAACGTTTCAATCCCATTTCAGAGACCGTTTTCAAGTGCCTATGCTAGGCTACCTACGCTATCAGAAGTACCTTGAAAACGATATCTGAAATAAGATAGAAACGTAGTATCCAATAAATTCAGAAGTTGTTATCCGTATGTAAGTCTTATGTGTTTTGTGCAGGTATATCTACCTACTTTGGCAGACGGAAGTACCTTCTTAAGAGGTTACTGCCTCCTATTTCAAATGAGTATTTGTTTGAGGGAGCCTTATCGTGGTTCCTATAACCGGCTTATTATAAATAATCGAGATAAACTCCTAGAGAAAAGCTTTCTTTTAGATCTTGATGACATACAGACATCTCGAGAAAAGGTAATAATACTTTAACATACAGAAATATGATGATAATCATGTTGCAAATAGATATTTGGCTAAATAATAATTCAAAGGAGAATGAGAATTGTGTCGTTTTAGACCCTAAAATTGGTTTCCAATGGAAACCCACTAGATACACAAGCGTTTTAATCCAATAAAACTTTTTTCGAACGTTTCTTTTAGGTTTCCTCTTCAGAGGGACGAATTGTTGGTGTTTTATCCCAATCGGCATGATTTCAACCTGATCTTTAAACTAATGATCAGGAAGAGAAAATTGTTCTGCTATTGGGGATAGGAGTTTAATCCTAGTGGAGCTCAAACGATTTAGATCTAAACTACTCACAAAAAGTTAAGGATCACTTGCACCCAAAGTCATAACTTTCAGACGAAAGAAGTCAATGCGTTGAAGTTTTGCAAACATTTAATTCAATGTCTTATGGAGAACGGCACAAAATTGCGTTCAATTTCGAGCAAAAAACACAACATCGCCCACTTACAGCTGACCAGGAAATGAGTATATCACTCACCTGTTTTCTCATAGTTATCCTTAAATTTTTGTGAGTAGTTTATTAGCCTGAGGGGATGATGTCAGATTGTTATACAATGCATTTTTATAGAGTGTTTTATGTTTAACACAGTTTTACAAGCACCGGCTGTGGGAAATCATGTACATTTTCTGTTTGTGATATCTGATATGATAGACATCAAAATGTCTCTGGACTGAGACAATATTTTTCGCCATATCGATCCTGTGGTGTGTCTGAAAAACTTCTTGTGTGTATATCAGCCACTTCATATCCAAACGCGTTCCTAGTGGATCTAAACACTCGTGAGACGTGATGTCATTTGTATAAATCTATTAAGGATCGGGCTTTACCAGTCCGGGATTTTAAGAAAACAATCTGAGAGAGAGAGAGAGAGAGATGCATTGAGCAGTAGTAGATATTGCGGTACACGCCAGGCGTGTTGAACTAAAGCCAGATGGAAGATCTTTAGGCGTTTGTGAGATTTTTATTCTTCTCCTGACTTCAGAACTAGTAAAAAGACGAAGTTGTGGAAAATCCCAAGAATTGATGATGTCCTCTGACGAGCAGAGCTGTAGAATTTAAATACAATCAGCGAAATGGTATATCAGAGTGAATCATCGTATTAAAAAACGTTTCGGTTTCTTCGACATTTTAAGATTGTAACTACTTACAATATATGCCGAACCAAAATACCTATCAATTTCCCAATATAATTGGTTTTCTCGCTGCGAGATAAGCTATTTCCACACTTAACACCCGAAAAGTGTAGTCCAGATCCGTTGATTATTGTATCGTAGTCGACTTGTGATGTTATCAAACAAGTTTCGTCGATCAGTCCTGGGCCAGCGGCCGTGGCTTAGTTGTAGCGTGTGCGTTTACCAAACTGAACCTACTTCAATGTACTGTTCCCCAGATCAAGTCGGCCTGTCGACCATCAGGTATATATGAGCCAGTCACATGTTGGGGCTCTGGCAATCGCTGGGGTGTTTTTTACGAGGTTTCCTTTCGGTTTTCCTTCGTAATAAGGCTAGGTGCAGTGTGAAGTGGATACTCCGTCGTCATATAAGTGAAATACCCTTGAGTACGGCATTAAATCCAAATCGATCAATCCTGGCTCTGTTCACGAAAACACTCGAGTGGTACCTATGGAAATGCACGGGCTCTCTTTGGATAGCCTCTAAATGTCACAGGGCATCATTTTAATTGTTCAAAAATAACTGCATTATTCATTTTAGCAGTACTGATTCGTGAATGCGCTTTTGTCAACTTCGGTTCATTAAGGATACGATATAACTTGACAACAATGTTATTAAGAGGTCAGGTCAGTGATCACGCCATCACATTCAGCAGATGATGCATACCATTGTCTCTGGCTGGATTAATTGCTATATGTATGGTTTCACATCACGGTATAAATCGCCTGAAGGACAAATCGTTCAACGCACCGTCAATTCCATCGCCATTATTCGTTTGCTTTTTTTTTATTTGCTTATGCTAAAGTTAGACGCGGTTGATGATGTACTATGATGGCCGAGAAGGGCAAAACTGCCTCGCTGGGCTTTACAAACTATACAACGCGAAGTTGCGATGCGGTATAGGTATAGCAGAACAGGCCGAACAGGTTTATTCCATAAGTTAAATAAGGATATATGATATATAAGTTTGTTTTTGTTTGTTTGATTTGGGTTTAACGTCGTACTCAAGGGTATTTCACTTATATGACGAAGGATTGTCCAGTTCTCACTGTACAGACTTATTACGGTGGAAAACCGAGAGAAATCCTCGTAAAAACTTCCCCCACGATTACCGAGCCAAAACATGTGACTCGCTCATAAGGATATATAAGAGATTATTGAAAAATAAATACATATTTGTTATCAATATAGTACGTG
>JAVFBW010169362.1:0-20668 GCA_034783835.1 Mopalia ciliata
GCGGGTGTATGATGCGTTTTGATGGATATTTAGGTAGATGCGGATACTCAAGTCCCTAGGTATATTTAAGTCTTTGCGGATGTATGATGCGTTTTGATGGATATTTAGGTAGATGCGGATACTCAAGTCCCTAGGTATATTTAAGTCTTTGCGGGTGTATGATGCGTTTTGATGGATATTTAGGTAGATGCGGATACTCAAGTCCCTAGGTATATTTAAGTCTTTGCCGGTGTATGATGCGTTTTGATGGATATTTAGGTAGATGTGGATACTTACGTCCCTGGGTATATTTAAGTCTTTGTGGGTGTATGATGCGTTTTGATGGATATTTCAGTCACGTGTTTATGTTTATAATTTTGTAAACATTAGAAATTTTAAGTCTGTGGATAATTGTATCTGTTGGAATGGTTGTCTTTGTAGGTATGTAAGTCTAGCGGATATGTCAGGTTTTTTGTGAATATGCAAGTTTGTGCTGATATTTAAATTTCATGGATATTTAAGTCTTTACCGATATGTAAGTTTTTTTGTTTTCCAAGCTCTTGTGGATATTAAAATCTGTGTGGATTTGTAAGTTTTAGTGGTGTCTATGTGTCAGACTATTTACCCCTTTGAGTAAATATTTGTAGCTCTGTAGTCATTGTTGATAATGTCGTCTGTCTGCATGTTTAATTCATTGTGCATGGGTATTAACGTATGTGAGCATATTTAATTTGTTGTGGATATTTACGCCTTAGTTCATATTTAATTATTAGTGGAAATTATCGTCTGTCTTGCAATTTAATTCGTTGAGGATATTTACGTCTTTGTTCATATTTAATTCTTTGTGGAAATTATTGTCTGTCTTCATATTTAATTCTTTGTGGATGTTTACGTCTTTGTTCATATTTAATTCTTAGTGGAAATTATCATACTTAATAATCGGCGTGTATTATGTAAAAACAATATCCCCTTACTACTGAATAATCAGCTTGTATTACATAAAATAATATCCGCAAAGTACTGAATATTCAGCTTGTATTATGTAAAAAGAATATCGGCAAAGTACTGAATGTTCAGCTTGTTTATGTAAAAAGAATATCCGCAAATTACTGAATATTCAGCTTGTATTATGTAAAAACAATAATCGCAAATTACTGATTATTCAGCTTGTATTATGTAAAAACAACAATCTCCTAGTACTGAATAATGAGCTTGTATTATGTAAAAACAATAACCGCAAAGCACTAAATATTCAGCTTGTATTATGTAACAACAATATCCGCAAAGTACTGAATATTTAGCTTGTATTATGTAAAACTATATCCGCAAAGTACTGAATATTCAGCTTGTATTATGTAAAAACAATATCCGCAAAGTACTGAATATTTAGCTTGTATTATGTAAACAATAATCTCCTAGTACTGAATAATGAGCTTGTATTATGTATAAACAATATCCGCAAAGTACTGAATATTCAGCTTGTATTATGTAAAAACAATAATCTCCTAGTACTGAATATTCAGCTTGAATTATGTAATAATATCATCCTAGTACTGAATATTCAGCGAGTATTATGTAAAACGACGCCTCTTTAGTACTGAATAATCAGAGAGTATTATGTAAAACGACGCCTCTTTAGTACTAAATAATCAGCGAGTATTATGTAAAACGATGCCTCTTTAGTACTGAATATTCAACGAGTATTATGTAAAAACGATGTCTTGAGTATTGAATAATAAGTTTTGTATTGTGTATCAACGATATCTCCCTAGCAACAAATAATCAGTGCATATATTGTGTAAAAACATATCTTCCAAGTACATAATCACCAGGCGCGTACACGCAATTTTCCTTAGGACTGAATAGTCAGCATATACTATGTTACGAATCTCCCTAGTGCTGACTAATCAGCGTGTGACATGTATCTCCTTAGGACTGAATAATCAGCATATACTGCGTTACGAATCTCCCTAGTGCTGACTAATCAGCGTATAACATATATCTCCTTAGGGCTGAATAATCAGCATATATTGTGTAACAAATCTTCCTAGTGTTGACTAATCTGCGTGTAACATGTATCTCCTTAGGACTGAATAATCAGTGTGTATTGTGTAACGATACACACTAATGCTGACTAATCAGCGTGTAATGTGTAAAAACGATATCTCCCTAGTGCTTACTAATCAGCGTGTAATGTGTAAACACAATATCTCTCAAGAACTGAAAAAAACCTGCGTGCACAACCATAGTATCTAACGACTGCACAGCATAAAATGAACAGGAAACGATGAGATATGTTAAAAGTTAACTTGTTTTAATACTTACACAAAGAAACAAGAAGCACAATAGATGTAAGTCAACCCATACAGAGAAATGAGTCAATACTATAGAGCTTATACATATCCCTGTAAAACCTTTCAATGTTAATTGATGAACTGTAAATAAATATTACAACATTGAAAACACCATATCTTTCAATTCACAGCATGTTTTGGTATTCGCTGTCTCTGACTTTACATTCCATGTATATAAACTTTACGGGTGAGATAAGCCCGTGGGGTGTCAATATGACGTAGTGGTTCCGTACATGCGCATCTGTGTGTCTGGAAAGTCGACATGGACACAACCGATGTTAGCTTGGCCATGGACATGCAAATAATCTTACATCAAACACTAATAAAAAACATTTAAACCAAACGAGTTTCCACCCTTTTGTCTCTGTACACAAAAGAGACATAATTTATTTGGCATCTGAATAAAACTTAAAACTTGTATAAGAGACATCACGTTATTGGCACCTCGGAGGTAAAACAGGAAGCTGGGGCGTCTGGGATTTATAAATACCGTTGATAGGCGTAGTTAACTCCGGGGCTCTCACTGCTGACGTAGGGTAGTAGGCGGGGCCTTAAACAAAGAGAAGAGATTATAAGAAAACAGTATTTAATGTCAAGCCTTCGGATGTCTAATTTAATGCACTCATATTGGTGGATTGCAAGCGTAAAATGTTCCTGGTAATTAATGCATGTACTGCCCAAATGTGATTGATGGATGTTTAGGGTTTATCCTACACTGTAAAAAGGTTCCTTTATTCGAGGAATATATCTTAACCTTTTCCTTTATATGTTAAAGAATTTTTTTTTCAGTGTAGGGGTATTTCAACAACAATGTACTCCATCAATAAATAGCCAAAACCAAGAAAACAATACATGTGGTTTGAAAAGGGAATGTTCCTCCAAAGCAAGAACTAACCATCTGTCAGTAGGCCAAGGACATACTGACCCTATAGACAGAAAGCTATAGCTGGTAAAGGGTCCTTTACATGTTTTCTCAGACACTCTTCTCAATATGAGTGTTGACTAATGTGGACAGTGTGCAATCAAACGTGACACAGCTGAACTTACATATTGACTTGCAATGTTCTCTGTAACTATTAGTGTTTTATAGCCACTTTATTACAAATTTTATGGTGTTTTATTACTGTTGGGGTGTTGATCTTGTAATGACTGCTGTGTGCGTTATATGATTCATTGTCTATTAGTTACCTAGATGATAGAGGTAAACCTGTTTTTACTACTCATTTCGTCTTTATGATTATCATAAATCGCAATTCCACTGCTTATTTGGTCAATATACTGCCAGTAACTTTGATTAAACATATATCGCTGCTAAGTTATAGCCGAGTTGACAGCGTCTAACTGCAGTGACAATATTTAAATGTCTTTTAATAGACCCACCTTCATTAGTGCCCTATAACGACTGTTGACTTACCCATGATCGTGGAGTTATAACGTCCCGTGCTCCACGAGGCAGGATCAGAGTATCCAGTCGCAGAATACTGGCTGTAAGGAGTGGCCCCATACGTACAATCTCCTCCTGTCATAACAATACAGTCATCGTTTATTAAACAATCCATTAAACTCCAACTAAAAGAAAGCTGGCTTCATATCACATTCAAAGTTGGTTACAATATTCTTGAAGAAAATTATGCGCCTGTTGTTGCGTTTTAAATCAGCTCAAACCGCTCATGAGATACTATTCTTTCATCTGTTTCAGCATAAACTGTTAGTATAATGCTACTAAGTTTCGTTTAATATCTAGCCGCCATACCATCTACTTTTAAAATTAATTTTTAATAAAAAAAACCCACCTTTTTTTAAAATCACAAAGTGTGTATACACGCTAAAAAAAATACAGACCTATGTTCTCCCACCCTTCAGCCAAATGTTGGAAAAGTTCATGGCAAATAGATAGCTTTCTAGGCTTGAAACAATAATATAAAATCTTAAAGTCAATTTTCTTTTAGAAATAAATATGATATATTGCAGTTTTACGCTGTATTTCCGCATATGACGGCTTTCAGCTTGAGAACGATGTCAGAATTAGAGACATAGAAACCTTGCGTCAAAAATAAATGAGAAGTTGCCATCTATATACCTTTTTGTCTTTTTGGCTTTCAGCAGCCAAATGGGCGAAGGAAGATTTACGATTCCTGGGATAATTTACTTAAATATTTGAAACGTCATCCTAACACATTCAATCCACGTTAAAAAAATTGTAATAATTTCCGAAAAAACGCCTGGAGGATCTTCCAGGGCTCAACTTGGGGTCCCTTTCTATTTATGGTCTTAACCAACAACCTTGTTAAAATATGTCGATTACATAATGTTTACCTATATTTTCTACCGGTAATGTTCCATATCCAGACGTGGCAGGTGCGTTGTTAGGTAAACCTACAGACTGTACCATGTTCACATTCGGGGGTCGACATGGAGGAGACGAGGGATAACCTCCTACCAACAAAAAAAGACGTTTAAAAATTTTAACTGCCAATATGTAGTAACAATATAATATTTATGTGATTGTAAACAAAACCTCATTATTTCATGAAAAATTCCATTGGAACGCTTAAATATTAGAGCGCATTTCTGTGTTAGTTTGAGCTCGTCCAATCATGAGAATATGTATGCTTACCAAAATGTTGCTGATATGTTGGTGTTGTGAGACTGGTTGATACGGCTTGTCCCGCCAGACCTACAGTACAGGGAGCAAACGATCGGGAGAAAGGTTTGCTCTCGTTTGTACCGCCGTCACAGTCCGTGCCCTGTACCGTGTTGTGGTGGGAGAAATGGGGATAAAACTCGTGTGAGGAAGATGACAGCCGACTCGTCACACTCGTGTTGCTACGGGACAATTTCCCAGATTTGTTGTACCAATCCTAACAAAATTATAAATTTAATGTAACAAGTGCCATTTATGTTTTCTATCGGAAAGTGTTTGACTACAGACAAGATGCAAACATAATCCCTGACTTTGAGTTTATTTCTTCAGATGATAAAAGCACCTCAGTTGACCATGCACGTTGATACATGTCAGTGGCAGTTCACACAATACTTATTATTAATGAGTCCCGACTACAGCATTATACCTCGAAAGATTTTTTGATTTCAATTCATTGCTCAAGCCATATTTATTGATCAGGAAATGAGTTAATATAAAAACAGAAAACAAAATTCATAATTTTACATAGAGTCAAAGGAATGATATAGGTCAAAATAATGCAACATAATTAATTTATATGGGCACATTTGTGCGTCTTTTGTCTAGGGGGTACTATACAATATCTTCGATATTAATTTGATTATCACGCGTATATCACAGATGAATAAGTAAGAAAAGAATTAAAACAGTTAAGCAATTGAAGTTACCCTTTGTTTATGTTTAGTGTCATTCTATCTGTATAGCAGTTACAGAGTCAGTAAAATCAATACCATTATAACAACCTTAAAACAAACCTCTGGCGTATACATATATTTAAACCTAACTAATAATTTTTTTTCAGTTGAACAGACAAACCAAATTATTTTTATCTTAAATTTTGCGAAGTAAAATTTGTATTTACATTTTCGCGTAACATTTTTTCATGGTACATACCTTGTCGTCCATTCCCTGTCTAGTTGATAGTTTCACGGTCGAACAGTGTTGGGAAACTGAAAATAAAAAGAATTTTGTCAGTTTCTTCGTGTATTTAACATGGTGATTATATCTTATTTTGTGACATATAACACATACACACAATAAACAAGGAACTGTTGAAATAAAACATCCACTACAAGTATCGGCAACCACAGCTTGTTTTTTTTTAAATCGCCCGAATAACCGAGTCGAGGTTTTGTGAACATCTATTTTGTGATGCTGTGATAAACAGTTGGTTATAAAGTAGGCATAACCACCCTGGTTTCGTTACGGCACAAGGGGACATTTTTAACGTCTCAAACAAATACATTATTTTACTATCAGCAATCTATTTGGGTTTTCACAAGGCTTTAACCGAAAATTGACAGCATTTTAATGGTTTGAGAGAACCCTTTTGCGCTGAGACTGTACAGTACTGTTAACGCCGTTATCCTTCATAGAGTTTAAAAAAAGGGTAAGTTTCCTAATTATTTTTATGCCGTATTATCTCCAATGATAGCAAGCGTAATAAACATGTTGCTATATATTTATGAAAGCTTATACAAAAGTAAAATATTCAGGTCAAATAACATAGAGAAATGATATGTGCTTTGGATGAACTAGTCATGTAGAACTAGTTGGCTTCTCATGCATATATTAAATTATATAGCGGATTTATGGCGGATTAGAATGAACAATTCTTGTATATTTCTATATTTCTATTTGTTTATTAGCTAAAAGGCGGGCTGGGTCAGAAATGATACTAGAATCGTTATGGAGATGAAATTTAGTTGGTATAGAGAGTTACCTTCGACTGCAGGCTCCACTTTTCTTTTTAAAGTATCTGTTGTTGTTAGCGGGGAATTGCCCTCTGGTGTTGGTCCACAATTAATACCAAGAATACCGTTAATGGAGTACGGGGCCCCTCGATGAAGGCTGTCGCTATTGCTTCCGGTCTCCAACTCGTCAACCGGAAGTGAAGCGCCATCACTCTCCATAGAGTCGTATCGTTTGGCTTTTTCAGCAGCTTTGTTTCTCACTATCCTGTTTAATGGAACAGAACAATAGCAGTAAGAGCAACAGTCTAAACTGTCCAAAACCCCTTTTACAACTACACAGTATTGGAAAGATCGAACAATGACCACTACCCATTCAATCGAAACAACCTAAAAAGGAAATAGACCCGTATTTTCTTAACACAAAAAGAAACACTATTGGAGATGAACGCAATGAATGGCCAATTCAGAGATTAGAAAGAAACCCTTTGTTAATTTATCAGATTAAAAACAAAATATCCATTAAGATACCGCTAGTTTAATGTTTATTTCATGCAATATTTTATCAATGTAATAGCCTTTAATTTAAAACGATAATATAAAGGAATACATGGAGGACATTTATATGATTGTTGACATCGCCATTGTTGACGGACAGAAAACTTGTATGTAAAGATTTGATGAAGAGAGGGAGATATTTTAAGCTCTTGTTGACACATCCCCGTGCATTGATGATGTACAAGGCTCACAATCTGACAGAGTAATTGCCACTATCCATGCTTCGTTGAACGCAAAACTATTTTATGTTCTCTACTCTATTGGCCGGAGTGCCTGATAGTTCCATCGCCATTCCAAACACGCAATATACGTATTGGAAATTGTAAATATGTTTCTTCAGACGTCTGTCAGTGGGATAAAAATATCATAAGAGCTATAGAGCGAAAGCTCTGGGCCATCCTGTGAGACACACATGTAGCGCGTCCTCAGCTCTTCATAGACGCCAAAAACCAGGTGATTATATATCAACTGTACTGCATCTGTAGCCCTCTATCTCGACTTCTCATGAACACAACCTCTACAATTATATGTTGGTGTAGTGATAGGTCAAATGTGGTGTCCCCATTGAAGGGATCCCTTTGGCTGAGCGTCATATTGAGATGGTATATGTATGTTTCGATTAAGAGACATCTCTCTGGTGTCTCATTAATTTTTTTAGAATTTATTCACCTTTAACCCATTACCCAACAGTATTACTCTTCGATATTATGATAGTGGCAGTATGTACATTGGAAGGAATCATGGGGTAAACCAACCTGATAGAACCGACCATCGCCAGGTAGACGACAGGTACGCTATGATCAGAGACATTCATAGGAATTAAAACCAGCTAGTTAATACTACAGGTAATTTATTAGCTTATCAAATTCAGTTGAATAAAATGTGGGCGTTTTATATAGTTTTATTTATTAGTTAAGACAATATCGACTGTAGCGTATTTGTATTGTTTTTGTAAAACGCACAAGGCTTTCAAGCAGACAAGTTTACACTACATATCTCCTACGGGTTATTATTGACGTGTAGGTTATTAAACCTTTTATTACCTATATTATAGGTCAAAGCTCACAACTCCATGAAATTGTCTACATAATAACAACGACAAACTATTTATAAACTCTTTTATTTCTCACAAACTTTTCGTGAAAATATCGAATTATGAGGAACGAAGTTAACAATAAGACGTGTATGTGACGTTACACCAGTTAAAATCTAAAGCGCCCAAGTAACGAGCAACTCCGGTAAGGTTTTTAAAATTGCTCAAACAGACGAAGGTCAGCGTTTTAAAGGACAATGCTGTTAGTGGTGCTTTAATCGATGACTTTTGATTTAAGATCATTTAAGGCCTGCTGTGAGACATTTTCCACCAATAACTTTTTACACAAATTGTGATCATATTAAATGGGGGTTAGGTATAGATGTAAGGTAGAATCCCGAGCGGTCGATAAGGGATCGAAAGGCAGCTAGAGTAGCAGCTCTGTGCAATAGATATGTTCTATAACGGTTAGCTATCCAGTTACACAGGCCACAGCTTGTCCGCTTATTAACCACAGGAAATTCCATCCAAGAAACTTTGCCATTTAAACATGCATAGATATTAGAAATAAATCGCTGTTGACATAACATGTATCCGCACAGCAGCTGGCACTTATTGAATCCCTTAAATAATATTGTAAAGAAAAAGTTACAGAAAAATGACATGAAGCGGTCGACAGAAAAACCATTCATGTATTGCAATATAATTTAGATTTTTATACGAATACAAATTAAACACTGAATGGATTGAAGTATGTAGATTATATTAAGATCTTTAAATTTGATAATACAATGCTGTACAATATATTGTGTCTTTGTGTCATATAGTGCTTAACTTCTCTTCTTTCTGGAAAGCTTTTTTGTCAACTAAGATAATATATTTGGCAGAGGGATGTACTCTAGTAACAGTCATAGTATGAGGTTTTACATCACACAAACTTCATGTTATTTTCGGTGACTTACAGTTGATTCACACTTATGACTGACCATGCTGTCCGTGCTGTGCCGGACTTTAGTGTCAACCATAACAAGATAGTAGACATATTCTTACCTGTTGATTGAGCTGACACTGGGCACATTGTCCTGGGAACAAACTTGTTCTGTAAGAAGTCGATCCCGAATCTCCCAGGCGAACATTGTAGGGTTCTCTTGTTTATACCGACTAATAGCTTCCACAACTCGGGGTGTGGCCACTTTAGGTTTGGATCCCCCGATAACACCCGGCTTAATCGAACCCGTCTCATAATACCTGCACATTAAGTCAATTAGTAATTTAAATACCCTGTTCCTTCATAAGACTTTAAACAGTACTTAATAACCAAGCCAACAGCAAATTTGTTATTATAATGTGCTCAAAATTAGACAAGGAACAAAATATTCTTTATAAACATCAAAATATTCGGAACTTTTGTAAGATTGAATAATTATCTTAAAATATGGCAAAATATTTTTTACTCATTTCATGGTGCATTTTATAACGTTAGATCTATAAGAGGAAATTCCGTACAGACACTTTCAGTAAATAGTTTCTTCATTCAGCCGTGTTAAAACAGCTGTAATTTGATTTATTCATGCAGTTTTTGTTTTTTGTTTCGATAAATGGTGTAAATATGTACTTTTGAACAGGTTAGTTATTTAATGATGTCGGCCGGCTGTACATTAAAAAGTCTTGTCATCCTAGTGAACAAAACTGAAGAGATCTTTAGTTCTGCTCAAATAATCAGGTATAAATATTCACCTCTCGTGACGGTTTACTTTATTAAATAGCAAACAGCAAAGAGGATCCATTTTTTTTTTTTTTTCTTCTTAAAAGATTATGATAACATTACAATGATTTGTGCTTTTACGAAAGACCAATATCCTTTTCCAAATAAGTCCAAATAAAAAACAATTTGAAACAAATATATTGCGTTTGAAACTGCGTGAGTACAGACTAAGCTTTTTCGTCCATTCCGCTCTCCTTATGTATATTTTTTATGAAAATTAAACATTGGTTAAATTTGATCTTTTGTTTAGGTTTCTATACAAGTAGTGTGAAAATCTAAACTACCACTATTAGCTATGTTTGTCTTTACCAGATTTTGACTTTGGTTGTTAAAATAAACAATACATTGTTAGATAAAGGCTTGATCAGACAAAGCTATTGCTTTATTTAGTATTGATAACCCAACATCCAAGCATATTGGATTTAAGTAAGTCACCAGAGCTCATATCAAAGATCTACAATTTTGTCTTCCTGCATTTATAGACATTTCCTATCATTGTCGTTAGAGTAAAATATAATTAAAATTGGTTTTTGGTGCTTACCTGCAGAGTATTTTACTGACGCAGCCATGTGACACACGAAGTTGTCTTGATATGTCACAGGGACGGACGCCTTGTTGAGCCAATTCCACGATTCTCTGGCGAACAGCATCAGGTAAAGGCCGGCCGTTAACAAATACACCCCCTAACTGGTTCACACCACCATGACCTAGAATTTAAAATCAAAATTAACTCACATCAAATCATTTTATTTAACGACAGGATTCAGAATTTAAATGTTCCAAACAGCTTCGATCAAGCTTAATCGAGCTTAGAATGACAATTATGTTCCCCGACCAAGGTAAATATATGTAGAATGACAATTCTGTTCCCCGATCAGGTTATTTACCTGCAGCTGTTAAATCATTTTTCTCAACTTTTAAGAGGTATCATGACTGTAATATGTTCCCTGGAAACTAGGTATATTTAAAATCTAACTGCTCGGTGTATATTCGTGCAGGACAAGAAAACACTTTCTGTCAAGCATCATAAATTTACTGACAGACACCGATCATGTTACAGTTTATTATTTTCCAATCGAAACGATGAGGTGTCAAACTTAATAGCTCTTTGTCAACACCACTCCTGCTGGCTTACTGCATGCTTAAAGGGAGTTCTAGTTCTTTTCTTCAATATGCACCCTTTGACAAAACTAAAAACAGTTTCGTCTATGAACAAATCAGTTTGTCTCTCAAAAGAAAACTTTTATCGCCCTGATTCAGTGTTCATCCAAGCAGAGCGCGGACAACATATATCTCTTTCAACTACACCTGTCTACTTTCAAACAGCACAGGCGTACAACTGTTACATTCTTGCATAGAAATCCTTCCATGAACTCCTAACGTAAACAATTCCCTACCTTGTGTGTCCCCAGAAGTTACTCTGAAGACAAACCTTTTTACTCTGCCAGTGGCCAACTCCTGTCAAATAGTTATAAACGGATAGAAAATAATCTGATAAATGGATACGTTACACAACATGGACACATTCACAAAAATGCAACAGACCCGTACCTAATTTTCTAAGTGAAAGTCCATAGTAAGCATCCACTAGATATCCATATGAGAAATGATGGGTGCCGTTGGCTGTGACAAGCGGTGCATACTCATCCATGTGCATCTCCTCAATCTGACCAAGTGTGGCTGGCTACACCGACACCCCAGATACGGGACACTACCCCTCTATTGCCCAACGATGCACACCAATGCTTACTAATGTCACTCGCCTTATTGAGCCGAAAGGAATTTAACGAAGTTACGAGTTCTGTTCTTTAGGCCGAGTTCAAACCTCTGTTAGGTTCGTTAACTCTCCTTGCTTCAATACATCCTCCATATAGACTGTCTATCCCAGTCCTCCTGTCTATCTATTATTTCCTCCTCGTCACAAGCTTTTTACCAGTCAGTTTTCTATAAGCTCTCTTGTCCCCGTAAGAACCAGTCTATAGGACAAGATCTTCCGGATGAAAATCCTTTCCCAGAGGGCCAACCTTTCCAAATTTAGACACTTTTGTTTTTCATGCTTGCATAACTTCATTGAAATAATGCATCTTTGGTATTAGTATGCTGACAGAATGGTCCGGGGCGAATTAAGTTGTTCTCTACGCCAGAGTAGCCCCAATACCTCTCCAGTTAAAGGAAAAAGAAAACAAGGACTACTACCGCCAGAGTGACAGATGCTGGCAACCTTACCTCGCTTGTTGGATAAACTTGGTGACTAGTTGTAAACGAACAAGAATATGAGAGAATTATACTTACTCTTACAGGAGTGGTATAGATCTACCATGTGATTGACAGCGATACCCCCAGGGTGGTGATGATGAAGGTGTACAGGGTGGGGAAGGTGGGAGTGAGGTGGACCACTAGGAGCGGGAGGGTACCGGTACCCACCAGGAAATTCCATCAGCATACCTGAATGGTTTGTATGAAAGTCCCTGTCAGAGATCAGTGTTGTCTTGGCTCTATCCTCTCCGGTCGTCCGTTGATACTTCTCAACGGTTCCGCCTACTTGCCAATAAAGCCACCAGCGAAAAGTTTGTGTAGAGTTGAAATTATCCGATCAACACAGGAAACAAAGCTAAACTATTGGATAGTCTTTGTGATTTATTGAGGTAGGTATGAAATCTTTAAATATTCTATGTGGCGTTTGTGCTGTGTGGCAATTTTCTGCTTCTCTATCTACGCTGTTCTTACTGGCAAACTTTATAACCCTATACGATATGTTAGTATGAGATTCTATAGGAAAAATTTCTTGGTTGGGACCATAACGTGGTGTGACCGGCTAGCCGGCATGAGGCACCCGCCCATGAATTCTACAGCCTCCAATCAATTTATCAACAGGGTATTTTGTACGTAAAGCCATCAATCACTGCTCGACCTAACACACACACACTGAGCTCTCTATAAAATCTGCCTCTGATTGTCCCATATTCAACCTTCTCTGGCCACGTGACTGGAAATCTGTCCCTCTCTAATTTTCCTTTCAAACACAGAATGTTTTCCCTTCATTATTACTACCTTAAAATGATAGACATTAATGTGAAGTAGTTTAACTAACTTATAAGTGCTTCATTTATTTAAAATATATAAATATAAAAAATAGTAATACTATAAATTAATTTATCTTCTCGTTTCTAGATTATATTTCATTTTAATATTGTTATATAATAAAAATTATTATAATAATAATAATAACAATATCTTTTAAAAAGTCATTGTTTGTTATTTAACTATTTTTCATGTCGTTCGTTTGCGTGCGATGCTGTCTGTGAATATTACAATAAGACAATGTGGGTGAGATGAAGGCCTACAGTTTTGTTACCTGATATCAAAATACAGGTAAAAACCATGTGAATTATTTAGAGCGCGTGGCAGAAATCTCACATGATTGCCGGGATAATGAGTTAACGATGGAAGGAGCCCCGCCAGTCTGACCTCCCAATACACTGCTTTGCGTAGGGAGAAAACAAACGGCAGGTTTGAATGACTGTCGTGTAGCCACCTCCGTTCACAATGAACTATACCGAAAGCCTTTATCGTGAATAGAGATGCTCACGTGTTAAAACCTAATCAGCAGTCTTCTGTAAAATCTACCGAATAATTCACATAGTTTGAGACATTTATAAAAGTTACCGTGGATGGGAGGTTTATCTTCAGTTACTATCAGTGTTGTGTATTGTGTGTTATTGGACCAGTCCTATGCTTCAGCCAGTTCGTCTAGTAATATATGCTGTAGTTTAAGTCGACTTTTATACTAAACATTCGATGACTACACATATGTGTTTAGTGACCACAATTCTGTTCTCATCATGGGTATTCTATTTAGTCCATAGTCCATAGTCCATATATTTTCAGGATGTTAACTGAATTTATCAATTGCTTTAAAAGCATTTGATTTCGTATAAATTCATAATTTTAATTTCACAACGTTTTGTCTTTTTTATTATTCTTTTAATGTCCCACTAGTTTACGCTATGACAACATTTTATGTTCTCCAATACTTGTTAATCAAGCAGCATCTGTTTTGGTACTATCATTGCTTTCTTCGTGATATCTGTTAACAACAAATGTTTGTATCTTAATAGGAATTTCCGGTTATAACATCATGTCTTGTTGGAGTAAATTATTGTGTGCAGAAAATCAGTGTTGTGTGTATGTTTTCTCGGTAACAATTTGCTTCAAATCTGTGATTCTGGTATTAAATATATTTACAGCGTATAGCACTTGCGATGATTAACAAACGACAAGACAACATCTCGTCAGACTTTTGATGGTTTGCCCTTAAGGAACACTTAAATATTGATGGAGAGAACAACCCAGTCAATAAGAACAGAAAGACAGGGATAAGTCATGTCTTAACAATAAATAATACACATTATATGATTTATAACAATAATATAAGAAACAACAGTATGAAACATTATACATAGCATTGTAAGTTACATGCAAACAGTGTTATCAAAACTGAAGTTAACATAAGTCTACCGTATACAGCCATTTGACGGATTGTTGTTGAATAAGGGGTGTTAGAGAGAGGATTGCCAGCACCTAATATATGATCGTCGTCAATAAAGAGACAGGCTTTTAGTCCAGAACAAGATAATCTATCAAATATCGCACAGTTAAAATGACGATTATTGGCAATTTATAATGGAGTTTTCGAGTTAGATGATATTCTGTCAGTTTTAAAAATGGATATGTCAAAGCTTTTGGGCACTTGTCGATGGGAGGGTGTTCTGTAATTGTGAAAATCCATTATGATATTGAGAGACAATGGGACTGACGACATAAGAGTATCCGGCCAGGGTTGTGTAGCGGTAGATGTATGTTTATCCCGGTATATGAAGGTAGCTGCCGCAGGGGGACTTATGAAGACTAATGGTGACCCGGGACAGACAACCAGTAATGCAAACAGAAATCTACTCTCAATCGCCAACATCCCTTTAACATACCCCCTTCTAATGAAAATGGAAGTATATATATTTGTCTAGGGCTATTTGCACCAGTTTTAATATAAGTGGAACAAGTAATTGTGTGTGTTTGATGGTAGATGTTTCAGATAGAAGCATATGACAATAAGAAAGCTATGCCATCCAATCATTAACCAGCGATGGAGACATCTGAAAATCCATTCCATAATACAAGGAATCGAAATTTATCGCAATGGGTTATCAGACATACTGCTAATTTAAACCGGTTAGAAGCATATAATTGTATACGGCGGGACAGGTAAAAACATACCATATAACGATGGTAAGATTTGGAAGTCAATGCCAAAATCCAATTCATCTGGCCATTTTATTTTTTTATAAATACAGAGTAACAAACATTAAACAATCTGTCAATGACACAGAAACACTTGGTTGGAAGCTAAAGGGGGTGTAACAAAAAGATGGTATAGCAGATCAGTTATTGATGAGCACACCACTGACCTGATTTAATCGTGCACCTTTCCACCATATAATACACTTTACTTTAGGGCGAGACTATACGCTTCCCTTAGAATTTGTTGACAAAATTTTTTTAGAGCAAATGGATTTGATTTTCTTAACAACAATAAAGGGTTCAAAGAAACCAAGGGAACCCCTTTTTGAAACAGGCCCCCATCGTCATTCGTCAATGTCAATTGCCTCTGCATTGACTAAATTAATTTATCATCTCAGTTCTTATTAATGCTAGTTATTTCAGTTTGAGACACAACCACTCTGTCGTCCGTGTTCTGCGGCCTTCCTGCGATAAGATCTCCATAACATGTGTACAGCTTGGAGGATTGTAAGGAAGTTAGAAACTTGTGTCCAGCTGTTGTCCAGGCTTGTGAGGCCGCTTTCTTCACGCTCTCAAACAAAGTCATTAATGATTAGGTTTTGTCCCTCAAATAACCAGGACTATAATGGCCCTCTCAACATCTCTCTTAATATACCTTGTAACACTCAGTGGGTATTGTTGGGCTATTAAGTGGCCACCAGTGACCGTCTGTTTGAGCTTTGGTACTGATCGCGGTGTCCATCAGGCCTTACATAGACGGTCAACAAACAGGACTCTGAAGCACCAATCAATACCCTCTTCAATTTGTCACATTCAATAACGATAAAATTTGTAATAATATTGAATTAGATTTTGATTATAAGTTTTAATGAACGAAATATAATCTGGATATTTTGATGAGTGAATATACTATCCTATTTCAACATGGGATATCTAAGAGGAATTGTGATAAGAAGAGAATGGGATTATAAGAAATACACACATCAGGAATGACTGAGACAGCTTATAATTCATCTTCCGATCAGACGGATTAAATTACTTCATGTAAATGCGTGGACACCTCGCAGTGATTACCACAACATCAAAGCTATATTCACAAAGGTGGTGTGAAAAAATACTGTTTACCTGTGGTCTAATGAATAATGTATAAGCGACACATGGAGAACTTTAACATTGTTTCTTCGGTTATAAAACCCTAAACCCGTGTATTATATTTATAAGACTTGTACCAAAACAGACAAACATATTCGCTCATACCACTTAGCATTTTACACTAAAAGAATTTTCCCCCCTTTAATGCTATATGAAGTTTTGCAAAATATACCAATACTTGTGTTTTTAAAATGCATGAAAGTAGTTGACCATTTTATAGTTGTAGTAAAGCTATTTTTTATCACGGTATTTATTTATTTTTTAACTGAACAAAGGGGAGATTTTACCATGAGAAACTCGAAAGTATACATATTTATCTCTTGTGGAAATCGTCTTAACTTTAGTTAATTTATTTGTCATCTTGCTCACGTCTTGAGAGCGGAATGTTGTAGCAGGTCTCCAGTGTGTTCCCTCAGCTGAGCAATGGTGAGATGGAGATCGGACACACTACTCTTCACATCTGATCTGATTGTATATCTGATAGGGGACTCACTGGGAATCTCAGGAAAAATACTCTGTCTAAAAGTCATTTATTATCGTAACTATGTGAGCTATCTATCTGAAATACACGTATACAGTATTATTATATTGATCTTATATTAATAAACAAGATTATTAAAATCATTTATATATTTCCGGAATTCCCATGGAAAATAAAACCATTTGTTTATTGAAAATGATCCGCCTAAAATTAAAATCTTTATCTAGTTGTTTTGTAGAATTTTCAAAAATTTATTTAAAAATTTTGTTTCACTAAACTTAACGCTTTTTTAAAAATTAGATCTTGTCAGCTTTGGTGTATGCTTTTGCAGCATGCAGAGAAATTAAACAATTTAGTTTGTAAATTAATTGTAATATTGTATTCTATAAACCAAAACTACCGTTTGGGATTTCTCATTTGATATATATTGATGACCAGAACAATGAACAGTTCGAGCATTGATATGGACTGATGACAGTTTCATAGTCAGTGTTTATTATTCACCCCATTCTAAATACAACTCATTGACGTTATTTTCCAAACATGGTCACCGCAAACAACATCAGCATTCGGTGCAATCTAGAAATACCTAGCTGTTTGGACGGTTTGTTTAGCGGATTTAGGACGAAACGTTGCATGTAAATAAATGAGAAGTTGCCATCCTAGCCTTCGCTCACTGGTTTTCAGGTGCCACTCAAATAATGTTTTAAAAATTATCCAGTTACAATCAATTAATTCAATTATAAATTTAAAAAAAGGGCTGGGTCTTTATCACCCATAGTATTTAAATAATTTAACTAAAAACAGTTTATGTCATAATATGTCACAAACCTTAACTTGATCAAGATCCGTGTCCGTCAACATGGTTATTAAACAAACATATATATATCTGTGTGTTGAGATATAAATTAAAATTAGATTAAAATATCAGCTCTTAACATATCTATGTTTGTTTTGGTAACAAATCTGAAATGATGTTGTAATTTGTTCCAAGCACTAATCTGTGACTGATCTTTTTTAAGGCAATATATAGGACAGAATTATATCTTATATATATGGCAGTATCAAAATATATAGGCTTGCATTAGATATGGATTTGTTAAATGTAGAATCCGTATAAGCATGTGAACACGAAATTCGGAAAATATTTGTATGTAGTTTTTATATTTCATTGCTCTACAAAAAACTTATAACACATACTATGGTATTCTGACACTTTTTGTCATTCACGCCTGATAGATTATGAAATTGATGGTGTCGTCTGTTTACGCTCACATCGGTTAAAAAAACTCAATAAAATGTGATTGATTGTGTTTAGTATAACACGTACTAGGAGGCATAAAGTTGAAAATATTTTGAATGATCTGTCTGAAGTATTAGAAAAACACATTAAAATACAATCTGACACGAGAGCTACCGTTGATTACACCATCTCCATAAAAACCTATATGCTATTGATCATTTTTGTAAATAGATTACAAATAAACATAGTGTGATTTTCATGTAGAGGTTTTATAAACAGGTCATTGATAAATAGAGAATAAACGGAGAGCCAGGGAAATAACTTGTGTGTGGTTTACTGCTGCATGGTTTATCTTCATTTATTGTCTTACCACCTTTGTAAGGTGTGAACACGTCAGTGAGTTGTATTCACTCGCACGAACCCTTATTACTTTGAAGTTTTACACCTGGACTAAGGATAAATTTTATGCGAAGACTTTGAATCCAGATCAGTTTTGATGAGTAGATTGATTCGAATGAGTTTCTGGGTTGATGAGACCTGGATGTATGCGGGTTATTTTCTGCGGAATGTCACTCGATTAATGTCTACATAACTACGTGTTTCTTGTGAACACCAGTGAGATTAAGATCGGATTATCTCGAGATGATGATTAACTATCTCGGTTACCTAAGAGCTCTTTTTTCAATCCCAGATTTACAAAAAAAAAATCTGGTATTTCACTAACTGATAAGTTTGAGATTTCGCCCGGAAGTGACTGAGTCGTGATAGATTAGATAAGGTTAGTTTATGCATCGCCATCAAACTAAATCAACTATCTGTGAACAGATAACAAACAATAAATTATTTGATTTTATCAAATAAGAGTAATTTCCAGATCATGCTTCACGGTACGAAAGAAAACAGCTTATTGGATTTTAATTTATGAGCATTTTTATTGTCTCTTTATAAAAATTCATCAATCTCTCAAATCTCAATACTCAATATAGTGAACCGTAACTCCTAAACGATGTCTGTTGTAACATGTAAAGAACAAAGTCTGCATAGGTTTATTATTTAAATACTACAATTATGTGAAAGCTCAAATCAGTAACTATGATAAAATACAACGCATATTAAATTATAAGAAAAAAACGAGAACGTTATTGTTTTAATAACATAATGTTATTTTTTATGCATAAATTTAAGTATGTTTTTAAAAAACCCAACATAAAAAAATCCAACTGCTGGTACAACGAGCGTGTCCTTCAGTTTCTTGTTTGTTATTTATTTTACAGTATTTCTAACCACATTCCTCTAGCTCCGACTTTTATATAATCTTTGTAGCGGTAAAGTATTTGACCTGTTTTACATATTAATGGTATACGTTTGGGAAACAGACTGATAACTTTATTTAAAAAAAACTATAGATATTGTAATATCGTTGTCGAGATAAAGATAAAACGGGATTCTAAAAGAAACCTGGTCTATTATATAGGTCAATTCTAGGCTTTTGTCATATTTTGACGACTTACAGATTTCTTTAAAAACCTAAGTGGATAAAAATCAATATAAACAGTATCTACGAGGATTCTTCCATTTCCAAATTATGTTGTCGAATTTTCCTCAAACTTTGGGAGGATGTGTTTTGTTTATTTGAATGTATTTGTTGCCGTTGTCTAAAGTATGTTAATAAGCACATTAATATTGTATTACATTATCAGTTTATTGTAAAAAAAAATTCTGAATGAAAAAAACATCGTAGACCAATTTTATAAGTTATAATCTTATATATTTTTTAATATAATTTGGATATATATTGCAGAACAAATCTTTAGTGCTTTATAATGCAATATTTCTTGGTTTTCAGTTAATATTGTTTATAATGGTGTATAAACAATTAATGGTAAAAATGCCAAGACTATTTAAAAATAATCCTGCTTTCAAACAATCTACCCTTTCGTTTTTTAATTAAAAATGTCAAAGTTTAAGTAAATATTGCTTTTTAAGGGTTTATTTTCATTTCACTGTTTATTTACCTATAAATATCTATTTATAGTTTTACTGTTTTATTTAAACAGATAAATAAATCCGTTATTTAGATTTTTATACACAGTAAAAGATTTAACATCATTTTTCACAAGGATACAAATTTTCTGGGGAGTTACACATTTTTTTTCTATTTCTTTGATCATTGAACTTCAAGATTATGAAATAAAATATGTTACGCACTGGCAAAACCTTCTTACGCAAGGGCTTTGAAGTAGGACATTTTTCAGGTCATCTGTTAGACAATTTTGGCAATAAATCCATTATGTCTAATTGAAAAGTCATTACTGTCAGCTATAAAGAAAGAACCTACATTTCTTCCTCTTATCTAAAGGTATTTGCAGAGGTATTCTGTTAGTCAATGAAGGAATTAAAGAAAAACTGAAATGTTGATTAGAAACCTGTA
>JAVFBW010169363.1:0-11219 GCA_034783835.1 Mopalia ciliata
CTTACACTTGGTTACGCTTGAGCTCTACTGACTCTCGCATTTGATCCCTTTGTGTGGCTTTCGTCTACTAACGGTATGTGCTTATACTTGGTTAAGCTTGAGCTCCACCGACTCTCGCATTAGATCCCTATGTGTGGCTTTCATCTACTAACATTATGTGCTTACACTTGGTTACGCTTGAGCTCTACTGACTCTCGCATAAGATCCCTTTGTGTGGCTTTCGGCTACTAACGGTATTTGCTTACACTTGGTTACGCTTGAGCTCTACTGACTCTCGCATTAGATCCCTTTGTGTGGCTTTCAGCTACTAACGGATTGTGCTTACACTTGGTTAAGCTTGAGCTCCACTGACTCTCGCATTAGATCACTATGCCTGGCTTTCAGCTACTAGCTGTATATGCTTGGACATAGTTAAGCTTGAGCTCTACACACTCTCGCATTAGATCCATATGTGTGGCTTTCAGCTACTACGGTATGTGCGTACACTTGGTTAAGCTTGGGCTCTATACTGACTGTCGCATTAGATGCCTATGTGTGGCTTTCAGCTACTAACAGTATGTGCTTACACTTGGTTAAGCTTGTGCTTAATTATTTTTGGCAATTTACATTTTTAACGAATACCGTTCCAACAAACAGTGAAGAACCGGCCTCCACAAACGAAAATGTAGTGTGTTTAGTACGTCTATAAAAGGTTGTTTATGGATTTTTTACGCCTTCTGTTTCGCTTTAATTCAACCAAAAGTATTCACAGTAATCACTACGTCACAGATTCTCTTTTCTTGTTACCACGTTTTTCCCATCAACAGACACCCCGTGAACCAGAAACGTACAGAACTCTGCATAGAGGTTAAATTTTTCATCGGAATAAAAGTGGACGATTTAAAAACACTAGCAGTGTGATACGAAAGTCCTAAGGGTAAATTAATTATTTTTATATGTGCTGTAAGTCGTATGTAAAAGCTAACACTACAATTTAAGAATGAGATGTAAATTCATGTTAATCTCTGTACGAATCTTTCCACCCTTTACTATCGCAAATTAATAGAAGTATTTGTTTTCTTCATTGGCAGCCATTCGAATCAAATCTAAAATGAAGGGTCGGTATGAATGGGTGGATGAACACACACTTTCAAGATACATGGTTTTTTGTATGATATATCCTTCATATTGCTGGTGTGTAGAAATTAGAATAACAGAATTGACTTTGCTGAAATTATCGCGAATTTCAGCTTGGTAGCATATCACATGGATGTTCCATTACATTCGAAAGTGTCAACAAACCATTATTTGTTATGCAAGGTATTTTGCTTTAAGAATTCGGGTCTAGCATCTAAACAATTCCCGAAGAATTCCAACGGAGACTATTTGAATAGCTCAAAGAGACATCACCTTTGTGTTTTTTGACAGGTCAATATCTGTTGAATATTTTATCGATAAAATCCCAGCAGATGGGATTGAGCCTTCAAAAATTCAGTCTGCAATATTCTGATTTAATAGTTGACATGAAGGAAAAATAGCCAAATCTAATTTTATGTTTTTTCCCAAATGAGTCATTGATGCTGAATTCCAATAAACGTTATAAATATGTTCCTCTAAACTGAGACACAAAATGACAAACTAGCACGCAATAAAAATGTAGAAATCGAGGGTCCAGTTGATTGAAAGCGTATAAGCAGCGTACATAAAACTCCCCCTAAAACTTTACTGGGGACATTGAAAATTATCGTGGTTTGATGAACCACGCGATGTATATATGGATTTACAGCTTAGGGGTAACTATAAACGTCAACGTCAAAATTAATTAATATAAAAGCAGATGTTGAGTTTTCTAATCTAAAGTTTTGTATTTTATATCACCCTTTACACTCCAGAGATGGGCGTACAACTTATTTATGTCTCTATATAAAATTCAAAGGCGATGACTTCATTTAGACATCTAGACACCGATTTATAAGTGTGCTATTATCAATTATTTATCAATTTAGAGGAAACACTATCCTAAAACAGAAATATATTAAGTTCAGATTAATCGATTATTTGTGATTGAACTTGTCTATTAGCTTCAATTTTCAATACTGCACATAATTTTAATGTGTTTGCTGTACAAATAGAATCTTAAGGGTTGATCACCCTGAATCACATCTTGTACACAAAGGCAATCGAACAGGTTGGATTATCTTTGTCTCGAAAAAGATTAATTATTTCCATGTTATGCCTTACTTATATTAATGCATTGGAGTGCCCGTTGTATCATATACATTTGTATATAGCTTCGGATTAGTGAGCCGTCTTATCCAACGTCAAAGTGACACACCGCCATGTAGTCTTATATTTTTCCGGGATTGCTTAAAAAGGTTAGCTGTAACAGCAGCTCTATCAATTAAAATGATATATCTTAACTTAACAGGTGTAAAGAAGGATCCAGCCATAATAATTTCGTCGATTGTGTGCTATAGACCAGAGTTTAACACTCTAAATCACATCAACCGGATTCCGGTTCCCATCATTTTTGTTTTAACCAAATTAATGTTAACATATAAAACAGCTACTTCAGCGATTATGTACAGAGTATTGGTTTTGAGAGCTTCTTAAAAAGCAAGGATTTCGTTTATCTTATGTGGTAATGTTATCATACTTAAGTATGTTATTTTTTCTCAGAGCGTTCTTCAGTCATAAATCGAGGTCGAAACTAAAGGATTAACGTAACGGAGAGTGTTTTGTAATCGTTGTTAAGTAATACAACTTAAGATGTAAAGTAAGCATTCCATTGATTAAAATTGAAATGTGACAAATCGGCAAAACACAATATATAATCGCCATTTTAGTGGCATGGTGACAAAGTATGTTTTAAAGATTCGCAAGATATACCTAAGTTGAGATGTAAATAGAATAACAACATCGATAAAGTCATCAAAATGCATATTAAATTATCACTCTTTATTTGTCTTAAAGGACACAAGTTGACCAAAACATGATTTTTTTTCTAACGAAGACAACCAAACCGCTTTTTCTTGTAAACAGTAATAGAGGCTATTTATATCATAGTATCAATCTTCAGATAGTCCAGACAGAATTATTAACTGGAATTCATTGATCCTATTCTGATGAGATTGATATTGATACAGATCTAAATATTTGCACATCTGAACACCTAAGGCTCTTTTACATCTTCAACATATTGGGCTCTACTTGTCAATGTTTGCGGTGATATAATGTTGCCGCGGCTGTCAAACTATTTTGGTAGAACTTTTTGTACTTGAGCTTAAACCGTTGATCGGTTTCTGGCAGTTAGGACCATTTGCTCTTATTTGTGTTAACCCTGATGCGTGAGGTGTCATCGTTGATTACATCAAAGCTTTTAAGTCTACCTGTACAACCGCACAAACGTTTTGTAATTTTCTGCTTTGTTGCTATCTGACGGTCGACACAAATAGATGACATTATGAGATAAATCGGTCTAATCATTGTCACTTGTGAAGGAACAGTACATCTCCAACAGAACATTGGTATATAACTCTTCACAGTATGGTTGTATTGCTGTTCACGTTTTGGAAGTATAAAGTCATCATAAATGTAAAATGCCTTTAAGCATGGCGTCAAACACCAATCAATCAATCGTATAATTATGTCGCAAATCTCTGTAACATCGATAACACCAAGAACTGACCACTCCATTCCAAAAGTTTATAGTTGGGTTAGTTTTCAGATATTCCGCCTGATTTTGTTTGTTGTTTTGATTTCTGCCGAATATAATACATGACGTGAACTGTACCTCAAGTTTTGTCCTGAGCTTATTGTATAATCGTAAAAAAAAACAGTTTTTCTCTAGTATTACATGTCTGTGTAGCATTTGTGCATACGAGTGAGCTTACAGAAAGTTGTTACTAGCAACGCCGATGATAGTCAGAGGAATATACGTTGCGTATTCTGTAATTGTCCCACATTCGCCACTCGGCGGCGTCAAAATAGCAGCGTAAATGTTTTGCGCTCAACATTTCCAGGAACAAAAATCTCTGAATAAAATGGGGTAATAATTATAGCGAATGAATCAGTTTACATGGTGCATTATTTATTTCTCTATTATTAAAGTCAGCAGCAACAGGACAAGGCCCCAAGAGCTTTTAGTTTCTACGTTTTTTTGTGATATTGATTGATGTTTAACGTCATCGCTAGTGGTGTTTCCTTTAAGTGGCGGCTTATTTTGTGCGCCTAGATGTATGATTGGTTGTAATAAGTTGTCACTTCTATAAAAAAAATGAAGTGGGAAACTGTACATTTTACAGGAGTCTTATCCAGGGGCCTTGCGTAAAAGATAGTTAATGTAATTACACCAAACAGTGTTACGTTCAAATAGAAGTAAGAAATTTGATATGGATAACTTAAGAAAGAAAACCGTCTTGATGCACAGTAGATGTGTCTACATGAGACTGCATGTCTTTAGGTTAATGCCAATTCGTCTCTTGAAATATCTAACAATACTTGCATATTTGTTCCATATAAGTACCTTTTTAAGGAAAACAAATTAAACTAAGGAATGCAATTGGTCAAACTATATATATGCCCCATCTGCTTATCCTTGTGATGGCTTTGGTGATGCCTTTCGCATGTAAAGATCTGTTGTTTTGTTGATAACTTCCAGATATGGTAATAATTCCTAAAACTGGCGTCAGTAACTAGCGGCAGTAAACAAGACTAGACAATATCTATGACTTGTACCGAATAAAGTAAGTTTGGTTAGAGTGAAAGAATATTTCGACTATGATAAAATGGGAAAGAATTATAAGACGAAGTTATCCATTGTTAGTAAGACCTATATATCAACCACTTACACATTATTTACTTGTATTGGCTATTTCTCTGATGATAAAGATAGCTATACCTTCTTAAGCTTAGCAATATAATTTTATAATTATGCATCCAGTATTTTCGTTTCTCTTTCACTCGTGAGTTTAATATTCCACTAAGTCCGGGATGTCGTGAAGGGTTAGGTTTACACACTTTGAAAGCTGTTGAGAACACGGACTTCAACAAAAGAATTGTTAGTTGGTAAAACTGACAAAAAACTGGAAAAATCCTGGGAATAGTAAAAACAATAACGAGGAGCTGCTGCTGTGATAGAATGTTCAGACACCCATGATGCGTGATTCTTAACTTTCTTCGCTAGTTTTGTTCAGTATTGCATGCAATACACAATCGATTAACCGCTGAGGATTTAGTTTTTACCACCACAAAATAAGAATGTAAAAACAAACTCACTTTCCTAAAACTAATTAGTCCACCTAATCCTCTTTTTACCGAGGAAGTGATTATTTAGCGATACTCAGAGGAATATCGTTGAATAAATAAACCCTTTTGTCAATGAAGGAACTCTCTTGGGATAAACAAAATGTTTTTTGTTTTTTTTACTTTTTTATCAAATGCCTTATATCTGTTCTTGCTGCACTCGATACAAAAGAGTTCCAGGAAATGTACAAACACTTTTCAATCGAGTACACTTGCTGTCTTCGTTCTTTACACACTTTCCTGAAATATCTGTGCCAACAAAAGGTTGCTATGCTTACATATAATCAGTGTTACATTTATATAGTAAATGTATGTCGACATCATTCTTTCCGTTACATACAAAAAGACTTCCAAATGAGGGTATCTATGGAAGCCGGATGCGGCCACTCATGCTTTCGTAGTTTTCTCCATCAAAAACAAGGACAAAACGGCAAAACCACGAAAGAACGAAGCGAAACTGTGAGATTGGAAAAGTCGAAACCACGAAACTGCGGGGCAAAACTACGAAAGTGTGCCACGAAACCGCGACACTACTTTTGTTGTTTCTACTTTCGCAGTTTCGCTCTTTCGTTTGCACTTTCACAGTCTCGTGGTTTCGGCCTTCAAGAAAAGGGCAAAAGTACGAGATCAACTTCGCTGTTTTGTCTTCCGGTCTCTACCGGAAGGCGAAACCCCGAAAGTAACTTCCCTCTTTTGTCTTCCTGCTTGACATGCGCGTACAGTTTGCAGCTTACAACGCTTTATCAGAGCTGGGAATACGCATTTAAGCCGCAGTTTCGCAATAAATAAAATATTGTACGATAAAAAGACACATTGGAGGTCTTTATAACAGATACATTTATCATGTATATAATAATTTATATGATGATTAAAAAAATGAACCGCCTTTTGAAGACGTTGTAGTTACTTTCGCGGTTTCGCCTTCCGGTAGAGACCGGAAGACAAAAGAGCGAAGTTACGTTCGCGCTTTCGTCTCCCGGTACAGACCGGAAGACAAAACAGCGAAGTGGATCTCGTACTGTTGCCCTTTTCTTGAAGGTCGAAAGCATGAGACTCGCAGTTTTGTCCTGTACTTTCGCAGTTTCGTGGCACACATTCGTAGTTTTTCCTCGCAGGTTGGTGGTTTCAACTTTTCTAAGCTCGCAGTTTCGCTTCGCTGTTTCGTGGTTTTGCCCTTTTGTCCTTGTTTTTGATGGAGAAAACTAGGAAACAATAAGTTGCCGCATCCGGCTTCCATAGGTATCTTATCTACATTACTGTCGTTCGAGGTAGAAACGTTTATACCTTGAGTGATTTCAAAATTAATAAACACCCTTTCCCCAAAATATTATTGCAACTTTTGTCACGATTATACAATGCTCACTTACTGGATAGTGTTAATTGATTCCAGGTACACGATAAACAACATTTTGTAGCTCTTGTCTTTTAGAACAATTTCCAGGCTAGGCATATGATGTAAAGGAGAAAAACAAAAAGCTAAACGAACTGTTATCCATCGCACCGCCCTGTAGTTCAATGATAAAATCAGAAATCATAAGTGTACAGTGAATAGCTAAAAGAGAGCTCCTGAGATTATCAACGCAAACTCTGTAGTACATCATTTATATATGCAAACGTGATGTTTTATTTTGTCCGGATTAAATGGAAGCACTGTTTGAACAATCTATAAGGTCTATTATAACTGTGTGACAAAACCATATGAATCCACTAACGCAACTTCCTGTTGTTACTTCTGGAAATGATCACACATTTTAGAGAATCGGATATGACCCCTTAGCACATATTAGTGTATGTTATTAAACTAATGTTAGTATGAAAAGATAGTACGGTCTTTATGGTTAATTTTATTTATATAATGTTTAATATCTGTGTTGTTGATTCTCTAGATATAATTCTTTTATGATAAAATGCTTATAAAGGTTGTCAATATGGGTTTGTATTTCGGGGCAAGTTTTGTTACCTAATACAAATATGTGTTTATGTTCAATTGTATGTCAACTTCACTAAGTTTCCACCTTTACCTGTCGCAATTGGAAAACTGATACTGCCCATTTGTCGTTTATTCAAAGACGTCCATAACGTAACATTGTATATAAAGTCTCCTATGGCTGGTCATTTTAAAACATGTATTGGGCTGTTTAGGACTCAAACTACAATCATCACATTAACAGCGTTCTTAGCTGACTATTTATTATCAGCCGAAACCCCATTAATGTCACATAGCCTTTTGTTTTGTTGTATTATTATTTCGAGAGTACATATATAACGAGTCATCACACATGTTACAGATATGTTTCTGAACATAGTCGTTTGCATATCGATTTAACATTCACATCTGGAATTGTGAAATTTCGGTCGAGTATCATGTTGTGATTTTGTTGACAGCTGTAACACAAATCATGTTTTAAGTTAATTCCTGTGAGATGAAAACACATATGAAAAGAGAATAGGTTATTTGTGACATGCATAAAACTTGACTTTTCCTTTTCTTCGTTCAGCCCTTTGCCTAAGGGCACTTCGTTTAAAGAGAAGCAATGCTCATTGCTGTCTTTCTTTAGCACTGGAGGAAAATTAACTTTCCAACATTATGGAAACGCTTCACATCATGGTTGTGCTAGTGTGACTTATTTTCGGAATACACCGCCGTCATATAAGTGGATAAAGGCTTAAATGCGGCGTAAAACACCAATCAATCAATCAGTTTTTTTTCTTTCATGCAAAGTATTACCTCAACATATAACCGATACATTGTTTAACTGTTCAATCCACTGCCACTGTCCACTGTATTTTATCTATAAAGTATTCAGCAGATATTGACTTGTCTAAAAACGCCATGGCGTTGTATTTTTATATTCTTGGAAACTTTCAGTTGGATTTTCGCGGATTGTCAGCTGTATGTGTAAAGGCTTGATGTCTGGCTAAACACACAAAATTAATAATTCCATAATGAATAGGCCTAGTATGTTCTGGTGACATTCTAAGTACATGTAGCAGGCTGTACTTATGGTTGGTGTAATAACCGTAGAACCGTCAGGGCGGTTTTTGTAAAAAAAAAAATAATAAAAAAAATGAAATACGTAACACAGAGGCAATAAGTAATAAGGATAAATTGCGCCTGATACTGTATTTTGTGGTTTGTCTTACATCTACCGATCCCTCAATTACGCTACATAAAAACATGTATTCCTTTTCTGTTATAGATCTAGGACTAGAATAATTTTGTTAATTCACGATTACAAACAGGTGAATTATTCGCTTACAGATAAACATGACCTGCTCTTTCTTTGTAGTATAACATGTTGAGTGAGAAACAAAAGTATGTAAGAATAAGTCAAATCTTATCCTGGTTGTTTCATATCTTTGCTGTCTGAGGTCCACTTAAAAGTCTATGAAGCTATTTTTGATTTGTTGCTAAAATAGGATTGTTTTCCCGAAAAATTGTCAGTACATATACTTACATGAGTGTATATGGCCGCCTCGAATGGCCGTTATTTGACCTGTGTATGGAAACTATCTATCCCAATTAGTGTTGTTTGCTCAAAACAATAAACTACACTAGACAACATATGAAGGAGTGTGTTTCTGATTTGTTTGTCGGAAAAATATACATGATGTTGATTCCAGTTATGAATAATTTTTCTTTTTTTTTATTCCAGTTATATTAGCAGAGATAAACTACTTTGTATGAATCTTCTTCCTTTGTCATTTAACGCAAAGAACCCGCTCTAAGAAGAATTTCTGATGAAACCCGATTAAATCCATCTCCTATTATGATAACGCACGCACGACCTTTGACGTTCTCGAAAATCAGGTCTGATCAAAAAGCTTCGAGCGAGAATTCATGAATTATTGTTAAAGACCCTTTCCTGTTCACTGAATAAGGTCATTGTTTTTTTGTTTCCAGTTACAGATGAAATTCGATAGCTAGCAAAGAAAATCACACGCTTGTCGATTCTAGATAGAATTGTCATGAATCTGTATACAACCAGGGCAAATCTCTCACGAAATATACCCGTGGCAAATTTCTGGAAAATAAATCCGTTTTGCAATATTTCCAGCGTCCCTTTCAACCTTTTTCTGTAGGTAATAAATTTAGGCATACAGAATACAGACATACCAGAACTTCAGTCGGAGCGAAGCAGGCGATAGCTGCGACTTCGCTTAATCGAAATTAGAGACGGGAATAAATCTCTACCAATTATTGGGGTCCTAATAACCCAGTTTATTGTATGATCACGTGACGAATTTAAGTCCACGTGAGATCGGAGAATAAAATATACGTTCCTAGGACCATGTAATAATTTAAAAGGGTGTTACACGCATGCAATGGTTAAACACTTGGTCAAAAGCTAACATTCCATTTCCGCTTGAACAATTTTAGTTGAACAGTTTTGACTGGGATTTTTTTTTAAATGGGCGGACCTTAATTTATCAGTGCAAAATTCTTGATTACTTTCTGCGCAGTATGTGGACTGTTTGTTCGAACAATCTGTTTGTTGTGTTTTAACCGTAATTCTTGTATTTTCGGCGTTTCTATTTGAAATATTTTCATTAAAGTTTTTTTTGTTTTTGTTGTTGTACCAAAAGTAAAGAAGTAACATTCATAGTTTTATGGCAAGCCGTTTTATCGCTTCTACCTTTATTCTACATATGTCGAAAAAGTTTTGCCTTTATTTTACTTAGGTACAAATCTTTTCCACATGTGTGAAATTCTTTTTACTTATGTTGAAAAGATTTTCACTTATGTCGAAAACAATTTCACATATGTAAAAAATAATGTGTTTTTTTCACATCTGTTAAATTCTTTTTTAATTATATAGAAAACAATTTCACAAATGTAAAATAAAAATCTATTTTACATATGCAGAATTATTTTCAACATATATGAAATTATTTTTCCTATAAGTAAAATTAAACACCCTGTCCTAACTATTCCACATATGTGGAAAAGAATTTCACTTATGTAAAATAAATTTTTATTTCATATATGTAAAAAAGAGTTCCACTTATCAAAAAACTGAGAAACGAATTCTCCCCTCAACAAGGGGCCGAATCTAACATTCATTTGTGCTCCTATCGACTTTCAAGACGAATGCAAATACGATTTGAATATATTCCACAAGATGTGTAAGTTTAGCCTCAGCAGGACACACTCTCGAGACAATTGATCAGGAAATGGTCTACTGTATCAAAATTAAAACCGGCAAAGCAAAGCCCTATATATAGGTCATTAAGTGCAGACTACCAAAAGTCGAAGACACGCATATTCACAGACAAAATATACAAAACCATACATTCTATTAGGAAAAATGCGAATTAAGGTGACAAATAAGGAGTACCAGGCGACGGGTTTATTCTTATTCAGTACTTTTATTGTAGTATACATCATTTTATTTCAGCGACAAGTCAGACATTGTAATGCTCTCTACAGAATCGGTCGCAGTTGTAGGCCTATACAAAAAATGTAGTTTTTCTTATACGTACACATACGTGAAATTCTTTTCCGCATATGTTAATTATTGTCCACATATGTTAAATTCTTTTCCAAATATGTGAAATTCCTTTTCACTTATGTAAAATAAAATCATTTATTTTACATATGTGGAAAACAATTTCACATGTGTGCAAAGTAATTTCACATATGTGGAAAAGAATTCAACACATTCAGAATACAGGTAGAAGTGATTAAATGGCTTTCCATAAAGTTTATCTTCTCTCGTAACCAGTTTCTTCCTTTTTAAGGAAACTGACAATCGATGTACCAGAGGTCAAGGGCATAACCTTTTGATTATCCCCCGCTCAACGAAGTTGGCGGGGGATATACAAATGGGTTTCGTCCGTCCGTCCGTCCTTCCGTCCGAACACTTTCCGCACAATATCTCTTGAAGGAATGATCACATTTTGATGAAACTTGCTGGGTGGGCTTATAACATGAA
>JAVFBW010169374.1:0-11219 GCA_034783835.1 Mopalia ciliata
GAGAGATTATTAAACAACCCCCTCCTAACAAGGGCTTTTGAAGAATCACCTGATGTCGGCATCCATTAACTAATTCATGACAGTAAATCTTTATTTTTTTTTTTATATAGAATTGGCACATTTTTTATTAATACAAACCAATCGGAAGTACATATAAGATTGAACGACTTGGTACCGATTAAAATTTCTTAGTTTATTCAATACTACGTTTCTATCTCATTCCAAAGATCTTTTTCACATTTCAGATAAGTGTATTTTAGTTGTGAGGAACTCTGGGTAATTTCGGCCCTGATCAGCCACTGCGTAAAGCAATTGTTTTCGTTCGGAACGCTTGCTAAATATGTTTTCATTTAGTTACCGTTTATGATCTATGCAATTAATAGGCACATATTGCGGTGGGTAAATGCGTTTCCTTGAGTAGGCAACATTATGATCGAGGAACGGCAGCAGTTTCCCATAGTGCATCTTTAATAAAGTTGCGTTCTTTTGAATTGTCTTGTGTGCTACGTCACATGATATGTTATATAACATGGGGCTCTGTCCCCAATGCCGAATAGCTTATCTATTTGGCAGTTGCATACTTCTGGATAATAGACTTCTGGTTATATGAACATCAAGACTTACGGCGAATGAGATGAAAATCATGTTATAACATGAATATTAACACTCACACACATTCAAATTTATAAGATAAAATAACCAATCACACCCGGCCTTACCCATTCTTCATTAATAAGAATACCATAACATGCCCCTGGGTTATGTAAAAGCTTTTATATACGACATGCAATATTACCTACGTTTTCTTGAGTGTAATGCGTTACTCAGTTATAGCTGCATCATACTCGCCTATAATGTTGTAGTTAATGCATGATGCGGACATTTTGCCGACAGTGTCAGTGTAACAGTGTTGGCTAGAGATAGCTATTTAATGGAATCAAATTTCAACTGTTTGAATTTTTCCATTAACCATGAGGTTCAGAGTGAATAATTTTGTGAACAAGATTGGATATCCAAAGCTTTGGTGTAAGTGAATCGGTACAGAACTATTTTATATCTTAAATAAATGAGAGTGAAAATTTTCTGGCCTAGAGCCCTGGGACTTATGGATGGAGCCCCAAATAATCCAAGAACCCATTCAAATATTTGTTTTTATTTATATATGTATTCGTTAAATTGATGCTGTGTACGTATGAGTAAAAAGGGTACATGCAATACGGTTTTAGTTGGTTGTTCCTGAGATAGGCGGCAAGATAACCTTGAGTTGCTTCTGGAATTAAGCTCAAGCAATTCCTTTTCTGTTTTATAACTGTAGAAAAATTCATGGACATTGTGAGTTTGCAATACAGTTTCCCACTACTTTGATCCGAATCAGTCGTGAACAATGTTTTTTATTTATTCTTGGCATACCAATTTGATTAGATAAGCATGTCTCTATGAATCAGTGAACATCAAACACGTGGTGACCTGCGCCCTTTATCACAAATAGGCATCATGCTAGGACAAAACACGTCTCTTCTTTCTGACGTCCATGATCTTGTTGTTTGATATTATTATAGGTCGCATATCGAGTACATAACAGGAACGCACTGTTACATCTTATCTGATCAAGCTGTGCTGAGAAGCGAAACGAAAAAGAAAAAAAAGGTTGAAGAGTGCTTTCTATATTCCCGTAACGTCAAAAATAACAGCTCATTAACGTAAGCATGGGTTCGTTAACCACATACCACGCTCGAGATTTCTTTCTTTCTTTGTTATTTTTTACATTTCATGAGGCGGACATTTTCCTAAGGGTTTATGTCGTGATGTCTTGTAAACCCGACAAAGACCTAACTTGAAATGGAAACCTTGGACACCAATATATATAGTGCTCATAGAAGTTGCTGGTTATTCAAAGCCAAGAAAGGTGTGTGACAAAGCCATTTAGCCAGCCAGGGATAAACTTACCAGAACTATTGATGCACAATAGTCGTGTGTTGCAGTACTTAGACCGACAGCTCAAGACGTATATAAATAAAGTCGGTACTTTGTATCATAATTCACAGCTTGATTATATGTCGATATTGTCTATTTTCCTATTGCTCAATAGGCTGCTCTCTATTTCAGAGACATTTCATTAAATTTATGGTTTCATATATAAAAATAAAAGCCGGCCTATACGTGTCCTATAATTGAACCAAACATCCTGATATACTACAATATTTGGTACAAAATATGTTTGCATTAAACTTGTTGATATAAAAAAATAAAAAGTTAATATATTACATAATTAACCATGTTTGACGAGTTCGTAGATTGGAAATCCTGTAGATGAATAGAAACAAGTGTACCTATGCTAGTGAACAAATAACAGTGATAGTAGTGATATGATATTAGCTCGTAATATTTGTTTTAGATTTCAGGTAAAAGATAAATGTTCACTCATATAGGCAGAATGCCTTGCGAAATAGAATGCTGATAGTTAGCCATAAAGTACAGGTTAATTTCCCATGACTTTTAGCCATGGTTATATTGATTTTATGACCGTAATTGTCCGATTGCCACTAATCTAATTTCCCTACTTTTTCAATTAATGGTAATATGATATCGAATATTTTTTCATCTTTGAGAATTGTCTCAGCTGTCTTCAACAACCGGATTCAAATGGTAAATTACATTCTTTGGGGGACAGTAAATCAGTTGGTCCACTTGCCTTTTTTAATTTGCATTTAGAAATCTTCCACCATTAATTCTACCTCCATGAATTCTACCACCTTGCAAACGGCTGTGCGACGGTAATATCGAATTTGAGGTGGAAATTACTGGCGTTAAATACCTTTTTTCGGTCTAACTCAGTTGATCTTCCGATTTAAAACCAAACCAAATTATAACCTGTTCTCCCTTCTTTTCTATACAGAAACAGTCTATCTTATCTAATTTATAAAACAAAACGGCTCCAAACTTTTTGTAACGTTTGGTTAAATCTCCAAAAATATTTACACTTGTAATATTTTCACTAATTATAAAACGAACGTAATAAAGTTGTTATTAAAAACCTCTTTTCGAAGCAGAATTTGTAGTCTAACAATGTCGCCATAAATCGAATCAGGACAAATAATCTGAAGTAGGATATTTAAGTCTAAACCAAAGAGTAATGAAAAAGTTTGTCCAAAAGTGTCCACTTATCCCGATCACCATACGTTGGTTCATTGTTTTTCTGAAAACGCAGTGTTATTTATTGTAGTCTTTAGTTTCTATCATGTATCTGTATTGCTAAAGTTTTCCTTGAAAATGTCCATAAAATTCAGCATTGTGGTATATCTGAATTCCGTTACCTTCACTGCCAATTCACCATAATATTGCGCTATTAGCGAACCACTCAAAATGAACAATTTCGCTATGTATCTATATATAAATATATTCCAGTTGCTCAGTTGGTACACTGTTTGGCATGTAACCCAAAGGCAAGCAAGTATATTTGTATTTGCACATACCTAGGTGTGACAAACCATTTAAAAGTGTAGATATATCATGATGTATCTCTAATATATGCGCGGTTATTTCGACTTTAGTAATATGTTCTAAGTACACATGCTCTGGGCGTTGCTCGTCCATTTGTAAAACACCATGTTAAATTAATTGCGAACATGGTCATCTGAATGAGTTAAGGTATTGAATAGGGTGACACTGATTGAGACGTTATTGGCGTTACCATTGGGACTTATTGATCATATTGTCTCAGGTAAAGGGTCAACCAAGGTTCTGACCCGTGGGTACATGATTTTATAACAAAAGTAAGGTTATCTCGACCTCTTATAATATTTACCAATGCCCAGTAGTCTATCGGCCATAGTGACCCTTACGGACAACACTGCTTCTAAACACCTCTTGTTTGACAAGATTAATCTCGTCTGACCTTGCAGTTCTCTAGAGATAATGCTCTTTTTATACGAGCCTATCCTGGCAGAATTTCCAAGTGTCTTTCCAAGCTTCATTTAAACGTGTGTACAGTAAATAAAGCTATTTAAAGTGCTTGGATACCTTGGGGATATCTTCGGGTCACTCCAAGCATTCTGTAAATCGGGAGCACAGTTTACGGCAAATTGCCAGCCATTTCCTAGCATTGATTAAGTAGACTGGGAATATGGAGAAGTTTCCGACACCAGTTAAATCTGACTAAGGAGTACTCCCCGTGGAGAGCCATCATGCTTTCGTCTCTTAGACAACCAATGAATTAGATTAGCCAGGTTGATTAAAGATGGCCAACGTGGCTTGCAATAGTTTCTTTTTATGTCCCCTTACAGACTCTTAGAACTAGAAACGAACAGGGGACGAAGGTACCGTGAAGCACCCTGAGTGTAGCTTAAATACATAGTCCCCATACATAATCAGCATTTCAGGAATAATTCTTGATCCGTGGTTAGAGACGCATTCTTTAAAAGGCTTCCGAGAGTCTACATAACGCCCGGTTTGGAAGCTACAGATTCATTTTTTTTTTTTGTATAGTGTATCATCATAAGTACATATTTATAAAGTTGATGTTTAAGGAGAAAAAAATAAGTAGAAAATATATCTAAAAGACGTTCCTGACAATACTTCAAATAGTCTAGTTGGTTTGAAAAAATCAGATCTCGCCTATACACTTTTGCCATATTCTAAATGTATAATGTAAAAAATTGCGAGATCCGACAATTTATGCTGACATGTCAAGTTTACATTTATTTGAACGTGGCATACTAAACCCAACGTTGCGTGTATACTGAAATAGTTCTGTCTATCGCTCAGATTTGTCTGGGAGTTAAATACTCTTTTGAAAGGTATTGTTTGGTAACTCCCAATAAACGGTGAAAGTCATTACTGATCAAAACAGGTCTGATAATACTTTGATTCGTTGAAAGCCTCAAATCTGTTTGGCCGCCTACAGATTAAGCTGTCTCAGATGTTAAGTTAGTTGTGAAGACAACCTTTGAAGTCAGTGTTGGCGCAAGCGTAATCAGACAAGCTGTCAACATTCGAAGGTCGCGACAAAAAGCCAACCTAGGAGCAAATAACATGTGGCATGTGACCATCGCAGGAACAGATTATCGGCTTATATAGAGATTAAAAACTAGTCACAATCTAGATATTAAGTCAACGAATCTTTAATTATATTTTGAATTTTTTTATTTTAACGATTTATTTTGGCATAAAATAAAACAAATGAATTAAACCTTCCGATCTAAGGATGGAAAATGTTTAATAAAGTTTAATAAATCTTGTTGAATGAAATGATGGGATATTACAGTTTATATCTAGTTACTTAAATGTTATTTCCTAAAATATGTTTATAGGTAACGGATATTATTTGCACTGAAATGTAACTAATACCATATATTCGCTAAAAAACAGAACATACGTATATATTCAAAATCAAAACTTTGTGACAAGTAGATGCAGATTGGAAGTGTTATCTATGTAACGAACCGCGATTATATTTTATCGTACCATAGATCGGTCTGGGTAGATTTGTTGTCCGACGGACACGGGCTCGATCCTTGCGGAGTTGTTTGCCTGTGTGCGAGTGTGTGTTATATTTTGCTACTTTGTTAAGTCCTTATTTTGAGGGATTTTAGAACTACAGTGATATTTATGCCTGTCGACTAATTGTAATTACGAACTTCATTCACCTTTTTTAATATCTTGCGGAACACAATCGCCCAACATTATAGCTTTGTTGTGGACAAACTTGAGCAGAACACCAAATGTTAACTTCAGTTGACGCACACTTGAGACGTCAACACATTTTACCCAACGTTACAAAGAATGTTGCTTTCCTGTTTTTATGTATACAGAGACTGGTTACATCTTATTTCCATGTAATATTTATCTGTAATTGTGGCACAATTGTGGCGCGTATTGGAACTGTTCGTGTAGATACACACATGTTGCAGACTACCATATGTCAGCCGAAATGAACAAGTAAACCAATGAAAACATTGCAACGTTAATACAGATAGATAAATTTGTATACAAATATCAGCGGAAATGAGTCTTGATTGAGAGCAATCTTAACGTAGCAGTTGGCTCCCTTTGAAGCTGGTAATATGTTTATGTACAAGTAATTGTGGTCATGTGATACGCTTAAAGACGGATTAATACTAATAGAGGCCCATGCACTTTAAATAGGTTGGTGCGTCGTCCGGAGATCCATATGTATAATTCAAAATATAAACAAAACAACAAAATTTTGTTTTTCAAAATAAATCAAGACATGTCAGAAAATTAAAATTAATGCTTTTTATCTTTCTTTCCCTTGATGCCCTAAGTACATGCTAATTTTGCTTTATAATGGTTCTTCCGGTCCGATATATACATGGTGTATCTTCTATCACTCTATTAGGGAATTATTTGATGCCAGGCGTGCATATGCCTCATTGCGTCCATGTCTCGGTGAAAATTACGAGCGATTAGTTGCTCTTCCCTTTCATTGCCCCGGTTTTTAAGTGTTTGCTCGCCATACAGAAACAGATAACAGCACTCGGATATTTTCATTAGAGAAACTATTATCGTCACGTTCAATTCGGAGGCTTCGTTTATTAAGGTTTTGCTCTGCCTCATGTATTAATGGATTCGTCAGTCGTCAGAACCATCATGTAAATATTGCATTGTGTTGCTAGCTGGCTTCGTCACACTAATGGGTTTACTGATCATTCATAAAGCATATGGTTCAACTATGGAACTGTAGAATTGGTGGCGAGACCTATATTTTGCTTTCATTTTATTTTTTATGGTGGACAGAACAAAATGACAGTAGCATATTGCATTTTTGGAACATCCAGTTTTTTCGCTATTTTAGTGTTTTCTAACTTGGTTCTATCTATATTATACTGTAGTGACATGTTCATCGACTTTGTTAGCATGATATATAGTTAAAAACACAAACTTATGTGCTAATCACTATACAAACAAATTACTTACAAATAAAAAGAACTAATATTCCGCATGTAAACCATCCGCCAGGTGCATGAACGTAGGCACCTTTAATTGACACCATATTTATCAACTTTCCTTTGCAAAAATTTCTGTTATTACATAAAATGTACAGAACACATTAGTAAGTGTACTTGGTGTCCTCTCTAATGGGGACAGGATAATACTTGTAAAGCTTAAGTGGTCAATCTATGAAGATTAAGCGTCAAATACTTCTCGTTCTGCTAGAAATTGAGTACAAGACGAAATCGGAGATTATGACAATAGTGCTTCATGCGACTCTCTGCGCCTCACGAACTGCCTTGCAGATCTCAAGTTCGACAGTCTCTTAGAAGTGCCAGATAACCTACTGTTGTGTCACAGCACGGCCGTTCATTACAGCGCTATTTGTTCAGCCATATCCTGGTGCCAAATTCAGCGATTTCTACTCCATTATCCAAAGTCCACCGGAATTTCAAGAAGAACATGTCTTCGGACCAATATAACAGATCATTCTGCTGCGGATGTTCAAGTCCTTCAGTCTAGACTCACTTGACAACTGTTATGCAACCCGAATTAAACAGTGTACTTAATATATACGGGTAAAGCTTTATTTCTATAATGTCTACGACAAAGAATTATGAATGTTGAAAGAGCACAGGCTTTGTTAATAGAACAGTGAGCAAAAAATAAAACCCCAAACAATAAACATATGAACTGCCACATTCTGCATTTTATCATAGTAATGCACCTTCAAACATAATTTTCGTTCTGTCGATTCTAACAGTACCCAGATATGTTTTTGTTTATTTGTGATTATGTGTTTAATCTCTCAGTGAGTAAGTGCCCGCCAATGCATGTAGCTGCCAGTCTCTTTCTCTTGACTGGTCAGTCATGGGCTTTGTCAAAATACGCTATATAAAGATAGGTTGACAAACGCATTCGTTATAAATACAACATAGTTACCATGTATCTATAATGTTTCCAACATCTTGAATACCTTTTGTGTGAAGATGAAATCTCAGATGATGAATACGATACAGTAGTAGTAGTGTCAGTGAGCTGGCTGATATTACCGTTATAAGACTACTCGAAAACGGCCATTGCAAAATCCTCCAGTGCTTCAACTTGAACCAAGATTTCAGCTACCTTGGCCTGAGAAGCGTTTAATCCAGCAAATGGCAACCGGGGACAAAACTGTTCAGCTGCATCAGTCAGATTTAGTGGCGAGAATTACATGCGAAGGCCGGAGCCGAAAACCAATTGAATTTCCCACTGCCTTGCTAAAAAATAATGTGCTGAAAAAACAAATTTCACGGTGTAAAATTGGTCGAAGTTTAAATCTCTTACATGAAATAAATGGTTTATGAACATTATCAAAAAGGAGATTGCATATCTAAAGCTGAAAGCCAAAATTCAATGTATTTAGTTTCGTAATATGAATGAAATTTGTCAGATAGGATTGGAGTAAAATGTCAAAAAGCACATTTGATAAGGATTCGAAAGCATAATTATTGAAATCCAGGGTCCATGTTACAATACTGTTACAGGTTGGTTTTTTTTTTTTCTCTCTCGTTAATTTTAAAAACACTTTCCTAGTTTGAACTTATATAATTGATATACTTGGTCGACATTTAATGCTGGCGATTTGGTGCCGAACTATGTGTAGGTCGTGGGTTCGATTCACAGGTGGGTTACAACCTGCCAAACTTTCTGAACTAGTATTTAATCCACTTAAGAAAGTGTTTTCCCAAAATGCCGACAAATCTGTTACCACTTTATTAAAGACACAAAAATCATTCAGGACATTTGTCTTGTTCCTTCATTAAATAGCTTTACACAAAAACAACGTTGACATACGAATGTGTATATATGTTTAACACAGATGGCAGAGTAATATGCAAATGTTAAAAGTCGCAGTGGTGTAAATTGTCGGCGCTAGGAATTTTGTAAACACAATGATAGACTCACAAATATAAGGTTGAGGTCAATATCAGAATCAGGCCACCTGAATATATGGACAGACTATACTACAGCTTGAACAGCTGGTGTCATTGTAACTTGATGACTAAACGGATTTTTATAAATACAAGTAGAATATTTGACGTTCAAGTATCAACTAAAGGTCACGTAATTTTATTCACTGTACAAGTTTTTTATTAGTGAACTAACTGACCATAATGACCATGTAGGCCTACGGTCTGTTTGCAAGGCGACAACGATTGTCATAACTTTGTCGATAAAATATTGGCCTATGAAGCCTCTGCTATCATCGATGTTAACATTTTAAGTGATTAAAAACTAGTTGTTGTTGACGTGACTTCTCAATTATTTTATCAACCATTGGACGGTATGTATTTATTATGTATATTCCTTAATATGTATGTTTTAAAGGCATTTCATTGTTCTAAAAGCTTTTAGTAAAATGGTACTTGACCTATTCAATGTATGCCTGTCGTCAACGAATACCGGTTAATAGAAAACACACATATAAGCAGTGGCTAGGACATTCGAACACGCACTGAACTAAAAGATAAAGGATTGGCAAAAACATAATGATGAAATTAACTGTTATTTTAGATTGAGAATTATCTAGCCTCTGGGCTGGTCATAACTCATGCATTTAGAGATTATATCTTTACAAAAGATGTCCAAGGCGCTCCGCCGTCCTTGATCGTTCCTCTGGCACTTTCAATTTTCTTTATAACCCGTCCATAATGGAAAGATTTGCGACCAGGCCAGCACGCACCGTTGCTTCCGCGCCTCTAGCAAAATTACAAGTGATTAGTTGCTCTTCCCTTCCATTGGCCCGACTGATAAGTGTTTGCCAGCTTTAAAGAGAGATGCCAGCACTTGTCAACGTAGAAACTGCTATCCCTGCACTTAAATAGTTTTCCTCTTTTATTAAGCGGTCCCTTGAATTAAGGAGACCTCGTTCACGATAGTTCTATTATACACCCCGTAAATATTACATATCCGTCAAATTGACGGATTTCATTTTTAATACATTTCCGAGTGGTCGTAAAGTACATACAAATATATGTAGGCATACTGTTCCTTTTCAATTTTAGTTTTCTATCACTACATTTGCATGTGTTATTTTCTTATTACCTGAAGGTTTCTTTATTTTAGTCTTGCCACTCTTGTCTATCCTGATATGTTATTGCTGTCCTAATTCGTGATGAATGCACTATAGACAGTATAAATAAATCAATAAAACTTATCTTACCCACTAGTCAAGATTTTTTATTTCGCACTGGATTTTTTCGTGAAGTCACAATCTTATATTGTGGAAATGCATAATCTTAATCTTACCACACAAATTACGTGATGTGCATTTTTCGTTTAGACTTTACGTGGAGGTCGGGATTTGAATAGCCCCTGTATCATTCAAAACGATACCATTTAATATACTGAAAGATGTCGTGACACATTCTCAATGTCTTATAATGGAGGATACATAGCCTATCTACCTCCCAGCGCCTAGTGAGACCAGTCATTTTAGTAGTTGCAGCCCCTGCTCATGACATAACATGACGTACACTCTTGCCACATCTCACTATCTATCAAGAAGGCTGAATGAACTTGACACCTGACTATAGGTCTTGCGATACAGTGTGAAAATAGGGTGCTGCCCAAAGAAAGAGATTTGTTAGAGCTAGAGCCCTTCTGTTTGCTGACATGGCTGACGATATAATGTTGACTGATTTGAACAATACGCTATGTTCAAGATTTGTTTCTACATTACATCTGGTTCAATTTAAATACTCAAATGGCATGAACGAACACATGAAGTAAAGCCCTTTTCACGTGTATATATTTTATGCCACCACAGATTTTCGCTTTAAATATGCCAAATTTAGTCTAATAGCATAGTCCTGACCAACTCACGACACCAGCCTTCGCTCTTGGAAAAATATTGCTCTCATGGAACTCTTTACGGTTCGTCTGTTATGGCTCTGATGGAACCCTTTTTGGTTCTGTATAGAACCCCCAAAGCAGTTGCCCCATGTATTGCTACCTATCTTATTAGTCCCCCACCGGGAGGTGGAGGGACTATAGGTTTGCGCCTTGAGTGTCCGTCCGTCCGTCCGTCCGTATGTCCGTCCACTCAGATCTTGTCCGGGCTATTCCTCCCATACTTTTTTACGCAGCAATATCAAACTTGGCACAAAGGTACAACTTGGGAAGGCGGAGTGTCGCGTAAAAAAATTTGGGTCATGAGGCTAAGGTCAAGGTCACGGGTTCAAGTCTTAGTTTTTTGTATGCTTTTGCTTGTCCGGGCAATTTCT
>JAVFBW010169385.1:0-11218 GCA_034783835.1 Mopalia ciliata
GTTCCATTGTATATACTACATTCATAGAATATCATTATGATTACAAGTTACGTGCATTAATCTCAAAATGAGTTAACAACCTCCTGTTGATATTGTAAGTACTAAATAAAAATCTAATCTTCTCCGCATTCTTATTGTCGTTTATATGTAAGTTTATACCTTACATATACACACTGACAAGAAAAGGGGGGTTGATAAGAGGTTGAAAGGTGGTAGGGTATGGCAAGCCGTTTTATAAATTCTACCTTTATTCTACATATGATGAATTCTTTTCCTCATTATGTTGAATTCTTTTCCAAATATGTGAAGTAAGTGACTTCATTTTACATACCTGGAAAAGAATTTCACATATGTGGAAAAGAATTCAACATATGTGGAAAAGAATTTCACATATGCAAAATTAATTATTTATTTTGCATACTTGAAAATAATTTCACTTATGTAATAAAAGAATTCAACATATGTGAAAAAGAATTCGACCTATCTAAAATAAGCCTTTATTCAAAAGATGTGGAAATCTTTTTCACTTATGTAAAATAAAAAGGTGAGTGGAACTCTTATGTAGATATCTGAAATAAAAGCATCCACGACCTCAATCACAGACTTCTCCCTCACAGCCTGTATTTAACAACAATGAATTTGTCCAAAAAGTACAATCTGATCATAAAGACATCCACCCTATACATTCCGCAAAGCATTTGTTATTTTATAGCGAAGAATAAATGAGGGAAATTGCATTTGTTTAATATGCCTACAATTGCGACCGGTTCTTGTAGAGAACATTACTACTTCTGATTCGTCCGAAAAATAAAATAATGTAGACTACAATAAAAGTACTGAATAAGAATAAGCCCGTCGCCTTATATAATATTCACTCCTTATTTGTCATATTAACTTGCATTTTTCATGATAAATTACATGGTTTTGTATTTTTGGCTGTATGGTAAATCTATGGAAGTTTTCGACTTGTGTCAGTCTGCACTCAATGACCTATAAACAGAATGTAGGTCATTGTATTCGCTTTTTTTTTGTTGGTGTTGTAATCTTGCTATAGTGGACCATTAACTAATCAAATTGACTTGGGAGTGTGTCTTGATGAGGCTAAACATGCACAGCATGTGGAAGTGATAAAACGGCTTGGCACAGTAGGCGAATATATTATATATATATATTTATTATGGTGAATAAATATCAAATAAAAAATCAATATCCGGATTACTCGACACATTTGTGTGAGATATATATAGCATCATTATATTGATTTGCTAAACCAATTACTTACCGATTTATGTAACTCAGAAACAAACACCCTTGAAATGGGCTTCACCTTGCAGTTAAAGTGACCGCCACGCATTATCAAAGGCAGAACGATTACGTCATTAGTGGCTAAAGATATACGAGCCAACTCTTTCTGGTCGATATAAGACTGAACACAATTTACCTAGCCGATCTTCATATACTGTGAATAATTGACATCGTAGACCAACCCTAACAAATAAATCCTATAGAATTTGTCTGTGGTACCCTTAAGGCTTTCCAATATCATATACACTTATTTTGTAAGGGAAGCCATGTCTCAAAGAAACGACAAGATACACATGTTAAGTTGCTATATTTCGGTTTATTAAACTACCACGAAAACATATAGTAACTTAACATGCGTATCTTGTCGTTTCTCGGCGTTGTGACTTTGGTAAATTAGCTAATCTCCGTGGGTATCCTAGCTACACTTTCTCTTGTGTTTATGGATTAGCTAGTCACGAGTAGCAGTTGCTGATCATCTTCGAGAGCCCATGTCTTAACATTGGCACACTAGAAACCATTATCATGTACACAAGCAAATCATATTTGGGTGATTCTTCTAAATCAACCCACTTAATGCTCGATTAAAAAAAAATTGTGGAAAGCAGTGCGTGAAATCAAAGACTAAACAAGATCAAAAGCAGTTCATTTTGCATGACATCCAAATACAGTCGTTGAACTATTTCTTGGATTCAAAGGAAGCTAAAACAGAACTATCAAAACAAATGAAGGAAAGGAAGAGTGGCCAAATTAAATGGTATTTTTTCGTCTTGAGTTGGGAAGATGTTACACAATAGGCCTACTATACTTGTAGCAGGTATCATTGTTGAAAAGGACAAACCATACGTTTGTATTTTGGATTTCAATCTTCCCGCTGCCATTTTTTTGAGTATCAATAAAACTCGAACCGATAAACCGAGGCCCGGTGATTACATTGAGCTCCACTTTCCACGTGAGTTGAATGATACAACTGTTTCACACACACTCATCTTAAGCAAGGCACATGGTCGTCATAAAAGCTAAAAGCCGTGCTCAATGTAGTTATCTCGTCATTTCTATGAACAGTCTATGGTTTGAAAAAAAACTACACTTCTAACGCCAGACAACCAAGCACAAACCTTCCTATACAAGTTGCATGTTATGTCATAAAAAAGACATAGTTTCACGGGTAAAGCAAACACGAGTCTTTTTTGGAATAGGGGAGTTCCAAAAATTGAACCTATACAACGTCTGCTTTCGGTGGAAAATTACTCCAAATCAGTCAGAGCCGATTAACTATATATAGGCTTTGAAAGGATGTTCTCGATGGAGGTGTATTAAATGCGGTCACTGGGTTCGCTTTAACCGGAGAACTAGGCTAAACAGTCCACAAGCGATAATAACGCTGACGACTCACTATGCGTATTAATAATTATCTTCTAAACAGCTTAGTAAGCCTTAATTAAGACATTTAACCGTTTAGATACGATACTCTTGTTCAGACTTATAGGTGTTCAATTTCATCTATATTTTGTTTTGATGTAGATCCGTGCACTTTTGAGTAGATGAGCAAATTTACTCAATTGTTGACGATAACAGAATGGGAATATGCTATAGCAATAGCCCGATAACAATTATCCGTTTCACAGCTACAAAATTCATCATATCCGGTCCGATTATAACATTTCTACAGAGTTCCTTCTTGGAAGTCCCTTGCGGGGCAGAATTTTCCCCAGGTTCCTGAGGTCGGAATGTCCAAGGCTCGTTGCAAGGAACGCAGTATCTTTTCCCATTTCGACTATTGTTTTATACGCATGTTTTTTTCCAAGGTGGACTGTAATTTCAAAAAGAAATCTTCATGGACACATCCGTGAATGTAATTCTTTAAATCGCTTGCGCACGAGGGAATCCCGTACGCCATACTCATTTAATACGGCTTAAGGCCTCATGTTAAAAGACGTCTAGTGCTGAATCCATTCCGTTCGACTTCGAAGCAATTCTCTCTCCAGAGTCCGTCCGAATCTAAGCTTATGTGAGCAATAAGATTTAAATTCAACGGTTTAATCAAAATTTAAAAAAAATCACGTACTCATATATCAAAGCGACAATATAGAGTTCAATAAGTGCTAAAACCACTTGAACTTAACGTGTCGTCCATGGCGTCCTACAGGGAACTAAACTAGGGCCTCTTTTGTTCACTCTTTTATTTATGAACGAAATACTCTGATCTGAGACGCCTTCATTTAAGTGAAATAACCATAAGTTGGGCGTTAAACCCCAATCAAAACCAAATAAGAAGTGATCGTGTTATCAATTTTAATCCTACTTTATAATCGATAAACGAATTATAAGATGCTATTATTTTCATACATTTATTACATGAACAGGCTTGCAATATTTCTATAAAACGTAAGAAAGAAATATAACACTAAAAGGCTACAAGGTCAGTCTAAGCTTAAAATTAGAACTAATACGCGTGTGTCATATAGGTAAAAATAAGAATTACATATACCTATAAATGTCGAGTTTACCGTGAAATGTCAAACAATGTGTATCCTTACAATGCCTAATCAATTTCAGCAAATACAACTGTCCTACGACTGTAAGTGTTCGATTGTTAATAAAATACTTTATTGACAAAATTATTTTTTTCGTATTTAAATATTAAGTGTGTGTTATGTTAGTACACTCTGGATAGGGACAAATTAAGTATTTTTATTTAAATTTTATTTGTATATTTATTATTTTAAAATAGATATATTCTTGAACAGACCATGTCATGCAGACACATAATATATACACAAAGAAAAAACCTAGTCATTATGTCAATAACGTGTTCTATTAACCTTAAAATGCATGCAAGCCAGTCGATCGTGAACTGATCGAAATAACGAAAGCAAAAACGAATAAAGACTGAACTTGAAATGATTGACTGGCTGGTGTTTGACGCCGTGCTTATGGGTATTTCGAGTATATGACGGCATTCTACTTCTAAAATGTGAACAGCAACACTACAAAATGTTAACAGGGAATGTCAGTCGTTTATTTATTACACGTATTCCATTACGCTCTAACGTTTTACATCATGCTATTGCCTTCAAATGGCGCGCATCTGTCAGAACCAAAATAAGCTACCAGATTTGGTCTGGCGGAGATTCGGTCTTTGAACGCCTTTAGCAGCGGGATGTTGTCGAGTGAAGACCACACCTCGGGGAACTGTGACTCCGTGGCACGTAGAACATGCAGCAAGGCGAGATCTACATACGTCAGTTTGTTGCCGAAGAGAAACCTGCAATCACAAACATGTAGAGCTATAATCGACTAAATAAGTTTACATGTCAGATTAAAATAGGTCAAATCACAAACAATTTTCATATTAATAGTTAATGGAAGTAATGAAGCACAGAAACTTCAAAATTAATTCGCCCAACATAATTGTACATAAAATAATCGCGTTTTTAATTAAACTTAATTCTCAATAATCAATTCCCCTCACATTTCTTTTGTATCATTTTTTATGGACATACAACTTCTGGATATTTTGACGAGCAACGTTTCGGAGCATCTGCCAGGACCATTTTCGGCTTGAAAACTTTTCCAGCATCTGCTCCGAAACGTTGCTCGTCAATAAATCCAGAAGTTGTATATCCAAAAAACCTTGTTACTTAGCAATCCCTGCCTCTAAATGCTACTTAAAAAGTCTGCTTTGTGTCGTATAGTTGCAGCTGATCAAGAACTATGAAAACCATACTGTACAGCCGATGATCCATAAGCCGTTCAGGAGAGAAACCACTATCTATGTGTATACAACTTACAGAGTGAAAAGTTAACAGTTAAAAGATAGAAAGAAAAAAAATTGAAAAAAACAAAAAAAAACAGAAGAGGAGTGTGCCTGGTTAGACAAGCAAAAGCCGTTGTAAAGACTTAAAGTTACACCGTTTCATTCAGTACTGTTCTATATCGTTATACATGCACTTGAATACACTGTACATTTATAATGATCACGTACAAAACAAATTCACATAATGTAGAGCAATTCTAACTATAAAAAAAATACAAAAACGATCAAAATAAAAAGTACCCCCGATACTTGTGAAAGGTTTTGTCATAACCAGGTGCCTTTTATAGTAATTTTGTGTGGAACCGTCAGTGGCGCATAGTCCAGTATTAACATTAAACAGGAATTGTTATAAAGAATCGCAGTTAAGTACTAACCCTTTGCCTCCATCATTTGAGCTAAGTGCCTTCTCGAAATGGTTCAAAAAGTTAGGAATTCGGTTCTCCGTGAAATATTTGATATAGGGTTTGGTCTCCTCTTGTTGGGTGAAATACGAAGCCAGCCAGTTGATTCCGTGGAAAGACAAACGTACTATATTTTTGTAAAAAGACAAAGATACGTTTATCCATTTATTGCTGTTTTTTATGCTGTGTTAAGGGTAGATCCAGGTACCGTCATTTTTTAGCGTATGTAATACTGACGATACAGCAGCTGTATCAAAATCAGTTTCGTGGGATGTGCTTCTTGTAATCCAAACTTTACGGAAAGTGAATCGGTTAAAAACAGTTACATCGTAAAAAAAAGTTAGTCGATTGACCTGAAGGTTTAGTTTTAGAGCTCCTTCCCTGCACCCTTCTCTTACCGCTCCACGGCTCTAACAGGCAGCTATCAAAAATCTCCCGCCGTCTTTGTTACCATATTCCCATGCCCCTTTGAGACCTGATAGAGTCGATTATTAAAAGAAGAGTTTACCTTTGACACACATGTTATTAACACGATGTCATAGACTGGGATGGCCACGTCCAAAGTGTCAGCTGCCAGTGGTCGTATGTAGGTATATATATTTCTAAAAGCAATCACACTGTAACCCTCAGGTTATTTTATTAAACGAAGAAACGATAAGTCGATGCCATTTTTAAGTATATTAAATTGTAGCCTTTCAATGCATATATATGTTATTGCAGTCAGGAGCATCTCTAAAGGCAAGGAGCTCTAAATAAAACCTACTGCAGGTTCCAACATATTCCGTAGGCGAGATCTATCGAGTTGCATTTTGCCAAACCAAGTCACTACCTACAGCGGTAATGCATACAAGCAGCATAACGTAGCCTCTACTAGACATGAGACAAATACCTGGATCTGGATGCTCTTATCGCTTTATGGAGAGAAGGACTATTGGATAGAAACTTAAAAGAGGATTGAGGTCTGTTAAATTGTTCAGGGGAGATGATACAGGTGCGTTTGGTCTCGCCAATATGGTCAAGTCATTTATTGTTCGACCGGGGTTTAACACCGTACTTGATGTTATTTCACTGGCACGACGGCTGCCAGCCCAGGAAAGGAAATCACCCCCGACACCATTGGTAATTAACAAAACATCACAGGACAAATACAGGACACTTACAGGACAATCTAAGACATCACAAACACAAGGGCTTTCTGTTCCTCTTTAACTCAGACCCACCAGGTCACGGGAACCTGCCTCCGACAACCCGTTCTAGTCATTGACTTGCCGCCGAGTAGGAAAAAAACCAATGAAGGTAATCGACCAAAAGTTCAACTTGTCAAAGGAAGCTGCAACGGCGTGAAAATAAATACAAAATTCCCTGACCTTCAGTGATATATTCACTTATGGTGGCCATTATTTGCTGAGAGCGCCACTGGTCGTCTTCCTCACCAGGGTATAAACCATACCGCTTCCCCAGGTACGCACAAATTACAGGTACTTGAGACAACTGGAAATCTCCTGAAATAGAAGTCATGCGTTGCATCAAAGATTGTTTTCCGAAATTAAAAAAAATACGCAAATTTCTTGTAAAATGCAATTTGAAATAATTTGAATAGCAGTCAGCCATACCTGCATATAGTTGGTTAATAATACTAAATTATAACAATTAAAGAAAACAAACACAGAAAAGAGTACGCAAGTCGTGCAACTCCATAGAATGAAAGAGGCATTTTGACTGAATATTTTGGCTTTATTTTTTCACCGCAAACATTGCTTATCACTGCTGATGATGGCAAAATAAAACCAAAATATTGAGTCAAAACGAGTCTTCGTCCACCGGAGTTGCACTACTTGTGTACTATGTTAAAATTATCAGTGGAAATAATGGATCATAGAAAATAAAATATATACATGGATACATAATCATTCAATATTTCGGTTTATTATGAAACCATTGTCAAAAAGTCCAGATTCTCAAGATCTATGTGTATCTTTTATTGGAGTTGTAAGTTTACTCTACTTTGTGAAACTCATCAGTGGGAATAATGTTACATAAAAAATGAGTTGTAGATAAAATAAGGAAAAAAAGCAGTTACCTTTCTTGATCATAGGTGGGGCTCGAGTGGGATAGCCTTCTAGCTTGGGAAACATAGTATACATGCCTTCGTTGATTTCTTTAAACTTCATACCTAGCTCTTCAAAGATTAATCGAATAAATTCACCCCTTCCCGCTAAGTTTGGTCCATGGTAATATAAAGTCCACACCTCAGACATCCTAAAAAATTAATATAAATGGTGACAAAATATCCACCAAACGACTAATGGCTCATCCATCAACCAATCGCTAATCCCAACCGATCAACCGACCAATCAATTCATTGCTAACCCAACCGATTAATCAGTCGCCTATCCTAACCGATCGATCAATCGCCTATCCAAGCGGATTGCAATCGTCTATCCCACGGGATCAACCAATCGCCTATCCCAAGTGATCGACTAATCGCAATTGATCAATCATTCGCCTATCCAACCCGATCATCCGACTCTCGAATCGCCAAACCTACCCGATCACCCACCTGACCGATCGCCTTTTCCACCAGATCAACCAACTGACCGATTGCCTATTCCACCATATCAGCCAACTGAACGATCGCATATTCCGTCAGATCAACCAACTGACCGATCGCCTATTCCACCAGATCAACCAACTGACCGATTGCCTATTCCGCAAGATCAACCAACTAACCCATCGTCTATTCCGTCAGATCAACCAACTGATCGATCGCCCATCCCACCAGATCAACCAACTGACCGATCGCCTATCCCACCAGATCAACCAACTGACTGATCACCTATTCCATCAGAACAACCAACTGACTGATCGCCTATTCCGTCAGATCAACCAACTGACCGATCGCTTATTCCACCAGATCAACCAACTGATCGATCGCCTATTCCGTCAGATCAACCAACCGATCGATCGCCTATTCTACCAGATCAACCAACTGATCGATCGCCTATCCCACCGGATCAACCAACTGACTGATCACCTATTCCAACAGATCAACCAACTGATCGATCGCCTATTCCATCCGATCAACCAACTGACCGATCACCTATGCCATCAGATCAACCATCTGACCGATCGCCTATTCAATCAGATCAACCAACTGACCGATCGCCTATTCTACCAGATCAACCACTGACCGATCGCCTATTCCGCCAGATCAACAACTGATCGATCGCCTATTCGACCAGATCAACCAACTGACCGATCGCCTATCTCACCGGATCAACCAACTGACCGATCACCTATCCCACCTGATTAACCTACAGACCGATCGCCTATTCAATCAGATCAACCAACAGACCGATCGCCTATGCCATCAGATCAACCAACTGAGAGATCGCCTATTCCATCAGATCCACCAACGGACCGATCGCCTATTCCATCAGATCAACCAACTTACCGATCGCCTATTCTATCAAATCAACCAACTTATCGATCGACTATCCCACCAGATCCACCAACTGACCAATCGCCTATTCCATCAGATCCACCAACTGACCGATCGCCTATTCCATCACATCAACCAACGGACCGATCTCCTATCAGAACCATCTACTGAGCGATCGCCTATTCCACCCGTTCACCAACTGACCGATCCCTTAATCCACTCGATGAACGACCGACCTCTCACCTTTTTTTCCCTCATTGTATACACAGGTTAGTTTATAGTATATTATCATATGTTATAAATAGCTATGAATATGCGCAAGGAAAGAATAAGCAGGATTTCTGGCTTGAGAAGTTTAACTTGCAATCAGTCATGATCAATTAGAAGGAGAAACGACAAATGTTCTGCGATACGCTAATCCTTCTTCAGTATATTTGAGGAGTACAGTGATTAAAGGGTAACACCACATCATATAACACGTGTATAGTGGTAATAGGGCACCATCGCATCAGATAACATGGGCACAATGGTTTTAGGGTACCACCACATCAGATTACACGTGTACATTGGTTATGGGATACCGCCGCACCAGATTACATGTTTACAGTGGTTATAGGGCACCACCGCATCAGATAACGCGTGTACAATGGTTTTAGGGTACCACCGCATCAGATTACACGTGTACATTAGTTATAGGGTGCCACATCATCAGGTAACACGTTTACAGTGGTTATAAAGTACCACCTCGTTAGATAACACGTGTATGGCGGTGATAGCGTACCACCGCACCAGATAACACGTGTACAGTGGTAATAGGGTATCACCACATCAGATAACACGTGTACATTGGTTATATGGTACCACAACATCAGATAACACGTTAACAGTGGTTATAGAGTACCATGTCGTTAGATAACACATGTATGGTGGTTATAGCGTACCACCGCATCAGATAACACGAGTACAGTGGTAACAGTGTAAAACCGCATCAGATAACACATGAGCAGTGGTTATATGGTACCACTGCATCAGATAGCACGTGTTCAGTGGTTATAGCGTACCACCGCATCAGATAACACGTGTAAAGTGGTAATAGGGCACCATCGCATCAGATAACATGTGCATAATGGTTTTAGGGTACCACCGCATCAGATTACACGTGTACATTGGTTATAGGGTACCACCGCATCAGATAACATGTGTACAGTGGTTATAGGGTGCCACCGCATCAGATATCATTTGTAGTGGTTATAGGGTACCACTGCATCAGATTACACGTGTAAATTGGTTATAGGGTACCACCGCATCAGATTACACGTGTACATTAGTTATAGGGTGCCACCGCATCAGATAACATGTGTACAGTGGTTATAGGGTACCACCGCATCAGATTACACGTGTACATTGGTTATAGGGTACCACCGCATCAGATTACACGTGTAAATTGGTTATAGCGTACCACCGCATCAGATTACACGTGTACATTAGTTATAGGGTGCCACTGCATCAGATAACACCTGTACAGTGGTAATAGGGTATCACCACATCGGATTACACGTGCACATTGGTTATAGGGTACCACAGCATCATGTAACACGTTTACAGTGGTTATAAAGTACCACCTCGTTAGATAACACGTGTATGGCGGTGATAGCGTACCACCGCAGCAGATAACACGTGTACAGTGGTAATCGGGTATCACCTCATCAGATAACACGTGTAAATTGGTTATATGGTACCACAACATCAGATAACACCTTAACAGTGGTTATAGAGTACCATCTCGTTAGATAACACGTGTGTGGTGTTTATAGCGTACCACCGCATCAGATAACACGTGTACAGTGGTGACAGTGTAAAACCGCATCAGATAACACATGAACAGTGGTTATACAGTACTACTGCATCAGAAAGCACGTGTATAGTGGTTATGGCGTACCACCGCATCAGATTACACGTGTAAAGTGGTTATAGGGTACCACCGCATCAGATAGCACATGTATAGTGGTTATTGCGTTCAACCACATTAGATAACACTTGATTATAGGGTACCACAGCATTATATAACACATGTAAAGGGGTTATAGCGTACCACCGAATCAGATAACATGTGTAAAGTGGTTATAGCGCACCACCGCATCAGATAGCTCGTGGGGGGGGGGGGGGGGGTCTTCTTAATTTTTCCTTCCATTACAAGAAAGGATGTGCCCCGTAAACAACAAAGCTATATGATTTACCCTTACCCAGGTTATT
>JAVFBW010169396.1:0-10000 GCA_034783835.1 Mopalia ciliata
TGTGAAATATGAATCTTGTCCGAACCATAGTTTCTGAGCATTGGTGATCACAAGAAATTGTTTACGGACGGACGGACTAACGGATGGACGGACCACGGATGAGAGTGATCAGAAAAGCCCACCATCAGATGATGGTGGGCTAAAAATCTATGCCAAAAAAACCGATGAAAAAAAATTCTTATAAACATACAATGCAATTGTCTTTGCACAATATTTTGTAATCATTAAAAATCAGAATATTGATTGAAATTAAGTTGTGGTATAAGACAATTTTGTAACCATCAAGTAGGCTTTTCAACACTGCGTACTATATGTGTTTCTGGGAGATGAGGCAGAGGCAGTTTTAAAAAATTGGCATTAAAAAACGTTTTCTTGTAATAAATTGAGTTTTCCCCTATGAAACAAAATAGCTTACGTATTACGAGAAAACGTTTATCAATGTCATTTGATTAAAACTGCCTTTGCCTCATCTCCCAGAAACACATATAGTACGCAGTGTTGAAAAGCCTACTTGATGGTTACAAAACGGTCTTATACCACAACTTAATTCTCAAACTTCAATCATTATTCTATGACACACTGTTAATGCTTCAAACACATAAATTAAAAAATAGCTCTTTTGTATTTATTTTATTTTTTTAATAAATAACGAATTCCAAGTAGGCCTAGCTTGAGTTTTTTTAAGTAAAAATATGTTTGATGAATTTTGACATTTGGAAGATATATTAAATTCCTAAAGAAGCTCCCAAAACTAATTTTTTCAAAAAAGACATACCTTTAAATATTTGACATAATCTAAGTAACAGTTCAAATCCATGCATTTTGATTTATTCCTTACATTAAACTTACATGGTTGTCAAAACATATTAAAACTCAATCAGCATGCCGACCATGGGGTGTCAAATTATTAAAAAAACTCAATCTGGCCAAGAAAAAACTAAATTAAACCCTAATTGAGTTTTCCGTTATCGTGATTTTGACTACATTATACATGACATATATAACAGTAAGAGGAAACTCCACCAAATGATACGGTCATACATGCACATGACAAAGAAGCTGATGATGGTGATAAGGCTCCAAGTACTTACTGGGGTGTGACTGGGTGATATCCACAGAGGGCTGGACAGGAGAATATGTTACTCTCTGGGAATTGGGATCAGTTTCCTCATCAGATGACTGCCTGTTGCACAAATACCTAAGCAGAAAGAGTAAACCAAGGAGTATGACCACGCCCCCTCCTGCACACAGGCCAATCAAAACAGGGGAGCTTATACCTCCTGAATCTAGTGGTCCTTCTGAAAAAAAAATTTACATTCAATGAATAAGATGTGTACTGTAGATGTACTATAATTCATTCAATGAATCCAAGAGAGAGCAGATTAATTTATAGCTGAAAGTGTTCTGTCAAAACCAAGTGTCAATGAATTGGAGGAATTTCAATCTTTTGTTAACTATAAAATGTATAATACCATCTGGGCAAGTTTCTTATCTGGTCTGCCAAGTGAGTCTTCCCTTTTTGTGAAAGGTATTCATCCAAATCTCACCTAGCTGCACAACTAAAATATATGCAGGCTTGAACATGTAAAATGCGAGACACATCCTGCCGCTTACCTGTAGATGTGACATTAATACGAAAGTTATAATCAATCTTTGCTTTTTCTTCCCTGTTCAGTTTCAATTTGACCAGGTGCCCCTCCTCAGCATATAGAACAGATGGGGTTATAGATTTGCAGGACAACGAAGCCTGAAAATAACAAGAGATCAAACAATTTATTGGAATAACATCAATCCTTCACACTAAAAGCAGGCAATAATGAATACAAGGTGGGAGATAAAGAGTTCAAAACCACCACTCATCCAATAGCTTGGCTGATATATCCAAAATATTTATACACATTAACAAACTGTACAGATATGGTCTATACAATAACAATAACATATACGATTGAGGTGATGCGGATACAAACATTTTAACATTGCTAAATAGTTAGCTGGCAGTCCCCCTTTCTTACAAACATGCACCACCATGAGCATGTGGTTATGTTTATTTCATACATTATTATAGGTACAACTATTTTACTGATAACATGGTGTTTTGTTCAAATGTACAATGTGTAAAGAAATGCCCTTTTATAGTTAACACATTTACACTGTACGTTGACCTCATTTGTTCATTATTGTAAGGCTTCAAGTATATTCACATCAGTCCATGTTTCCCAGTGAACTGTCTAGGTTAAATACAGGATATGACAGGCCACGGACTCTCACACCTCTCTCGCCCCCAGAATCACCTTAGTGTCATACTCACCAATCTCACCTGTCTATCTCACAAAAAAGGCACAGTTTGATAGTGACTGTACAAACATGTACATGAAACACTGTGCTGATGTTACTCTAACTCTCTAACTACTACAATCATTTGGAAGAGTGAAATTTTGTTTAATAAATTTGGCTTTTCTGAGTTAACATGTTTTTTTTTTTTTTTTTAATTTTTCCATGACAGGTTGAATTTAAGATTTTGTTTTGATATATAACAAACAAATTAGATATTTTTGATAACGCTTATATTTGCTATTTATAAATCAGGTTTGGAAAGCTGCTCTGTGATTGGTTAATATTACAAACCAATCCACATCTGATATTATTAATAGCCATGATCAAAACACAGGGAGTTGCTTAAATCTGAATTTGATCAGATTGTCATTCTGGTAGCAATGCTGCTCCTTTGCTTGTTCCTTCTATGGATAATTATCTTGGGTTGTAAAATATAGTGCAGAGGTTCAGTATTATCCAGTAAAGGGGAGATACAAACTAACAACTGGTCTTCAATTGTATCCATTCGACTGATAAATATAGGAACCGACAAACAATCATTATAAACATAGAGGCAGGAAATATTTTTGGGGGCAGAAGAAAAAAAGAAGATCTGTGGAGATGTTGCAATGATCAGATGAGTTCTGTGACAACCGAGACCTTAATGTAATTACATGGTAAAGCAAACGGCTATTGGTAGCGGTGATGTGTATACATGGGCTGGCTGTATCCAACACTCTCCAGATCCTGTTAGCCAGTACAGCTGACTTATTGCAATACGATCAATAGGGGCTATTAAGCGATAATGTATTATCTCTGTTTCAATAGCATCTCTACTGAGCCGTTCTTAAAGAGAGGGTGAATACGGGGAAAACGCAATCTGACAGAGTTAAACCCTAGAAAGCCAGCTGAACCTTCGTGAGTTGGCCAAATGCCTTCTCTACTCAAATGGCTTCATCAGCAAATCGTTGACCAGACCTGTCAAGTATCGAGCTACTAAACTTCAACAACAAACTGGTTTTTATATTCAATAGCAGATTGTCATTCCTTCACTTGGTAGCCATCCAATTTGCAATGACACAAAAGAAAGACCTTGTTCCAAATATTTCAAATTCAGTCAACCTTACAGTTAAACATGACCTTGGCTTTCCAAAGGGCCATTTTCTCAGGACTGCTTAATCCTGTCTTACTCAATGTGTCAAGCTTATGGTTTCTTTATGGCATGCCAAAGTGGAAAACAATTGAGACCCACAACTTACACTCAACAAGCTCTCTTTGTCTTCAAACATGAACATAAAAACAAATCCCTTCATGATACATATGTTAAAAGAAATTGTACTTTGTGAAAAACAAGGATTATTTTTCATAAATAAAAACTTTTTACGGTGAATTTTTTATTTTTATATTTTTGTTCTAAGAGACAAATCTATATTTGTATTTTTTGCTTTGAAATCTTCTGTAAAACGGTGAAAATAAATGTTTAATAGTAATAAAAACCATGGCTGACAGGCTCATATATGTCATGTTGTTAATCTTCCTCCTGTGCTAAGTAAAGACAGGATTGCTACACCTCAAACCAAATGCCCTTAGACCTTTAACCGATGGCTTATAACAAGGGAAAACAAACAATGTTCATCACAGGTACCTTGGCGAATTGGCCATTATAATAAATGTTTATTTTCAGCTTTTAGTTACAACTTAAATTAGGGAAGAGCAGAAGTAAAATTCCCTTGGTATTTGTTGATTGTTATGAGAATAGATCCATAACTTATTGCGGAGAATCAAAAGACGCTTATCATAATTTTCTAGGAGGATCTATTGTATTACATTTATATGTTATAACCGATCAGTTGAGGCCAATGTTTCACTTGTACAAGTTTGTACACGGTAAACATGACAGTCATTGACGAGGAGTGGAATCAAGTATGAGATATATGACGTTAATTGATGTGGTCATCTTGGTTAAAGTATGTTAACCTTATCATGAGTTTTAACATTTATGTCCCAATCCAAAACATTATAATTGTCACTTTAGCAACTCTCGAGTTCAAGTAATTTTCTATATTTACAGATGTCAGAGAGTGATATTTGTTATAAAAACAGACCTGAGATGAACACACCTTTTCATACAACACCCAATATTTTGTAATTTTTGTTCACTTTGGAGCATGTAAAAGTCTTGATATTTAGGAATGGCACACAAGAGTGTACATTGTTGTGCTCAAGAAACAGCTAACATCACTAAACAGCAGACTGGAACATTATCTTGCAACAAAGTTCATTACATGATGACATGTTTATAATTAAATGGGATCAGAAATGTTATGTCTTTATGACAATCTTATGGTGGATATCTCCATTAGTGTAGTAAAAGTTCAATTATCAGGTGTATTGCTTGAGAATTGGTGTTTTATTATGTTTATTTAAAAAAAAATATGAGGTCCAACCTTAATGAATGATGGAAACTTCCTGTACTTTTCTGACCACAAGCTAGGAAATGTAAGATGAGAGGTACATAAGTACCAGGGAAGTTACCAAAGAAGATTTGCTTCTAGTTTCTCAGATCAGAGAGCACCCTTGGTCTGTCTCAACAAACAGGGCAAATAAGGAGAGCTGGAGGTACCATGTCTATGTCATCTCTCAAGTTATAGTTAGGGAAAAGAAAGCCAGTCTAATAATGAATTGTATTTTATTACACTTGTAGATTATAACAGAAGCTTACAAGTGCTGATGTGGAATCCTTCCGAGAGCATCCACCCACGATCATGTTAATCTATTATTGATAACTTTGTCTGTTTGGATCAGGTGAATAATTGAAGAGGTCTAATTGGATGTGAATCTATCAGAACCTGTTTCTCTGGGACAGAAGGCCTATGTAAATAAATAGTGGCAAAGGAAAGTGACTGACAGATGTTTTGAACAGATTTCCCTGTATTCAATTACAGCATATAGGACATGCTGGTCTACTCGTCTCTATTCACATATACCTTCTCCGTAATGGTTTTAATGCACCAAGATTGATTTGTTTTCTTACTGCTCAATAACTTGTTATTATGTTAATTTTACTCCTATGCCCAACATACCTGTGTGTACACATATTGTATTATACAATATGTGTACATGTTTCAACAGCTGAGCCTCATATACTATATGAGGCTCAGCTGTTGAAACATGTTACCGTTGTCTACTAGCTCCTATCAGGGACATTACAGGCTGTATTTATTTGGTGAATTTTATGCTGTACTCTCGGTGTGTGAAGGAAACTACCCTTGACATCACCCGCACCAAACAATGACAAAGCAGGACAATCATGAGATGCAATACACAAAGAAATCACAAACAGCATGGGTTTGTGTAGTAGCTCTGAGAGGCACCCGGGCAACTAACACTTCCTCCATCTCCACGATTGCCAAAGCTGGATTGTGGGACTCCTACACCTGATGGTTTTGTTTATTTGTTTGATTGGTGTTTAATGTCGTACTCAAGGGTATTTCACTTATTTGACGACAGACAAAAATATAGAACATCACAAATACACCTGATGGTAGACAGGCAGATTCAAACCCATGGCATACATTGAAGATTGTTTGTTTGTTTGTTTGATTGGTGTTTAACGTCATACTCAAGGGCATTTGACTTATATGATGACGGACACAAATACAGAACATCACAAACAAATCTGCATCCCGTTATCCTTTAGCTCTGCGAAGACCAGGGCAACAGAGAGCAGCCTCTTTTCTCGCCTATTACGATCGACCGAGGAAGCCGAGGGAGTATTCTGCAGGGCCATGGCCCACCCGCTCCCTCACGGGACGATTCTAAATGGAGCACAAGGACGAAAAGTTTTTTTTAATATAATAAGATATGGAGAGGTACATGAAACAGTTGCTGTGAGGGTTCCATGCAGAACCAAATAGGGTTTCACCAGAGCAATAACTGAAGAACATTTAAGGGTTGCATTAGAGCCAAACGTTTCTAAGGGGTTACAGTCAGTATAGCGACTATCTCCACAATTCATCCCGCGAGCTCAGAAATCAAATTTGAACAGAGCAGTTAATAGCTGATTCAATAATTGGCTCGTTCATAGACTTCAACATAGGAAAAAATGAAAGGCCGAAAAAGACATTTCTTTTTTGTTTGTTTAAAGTTATTTACATGCATTCAACTGCTTCATTTTCATCAAAAAGATTCGGTGTAATTTAATGTTAAACGGATGAGCAAATTCCCTAATAGGAAAGCACGAAAATAATACATTAACTTTATTTATTTTAAAGTGTCATGCCAGCTCTTAAAAAAGGTTTCGCTAACAAATCCTGATTGCCATCTATTAACGAAGTACTTTTGGCAATCACCAAGACAAAACTACAGCCCGCATATCCAAGGCCTACCAGCCCGAATTGATTGATATGGGTTGTCCAACGCTATTGCACAATGTGCTTCTTTGTTTTGTTAGGGTGTTACGTCGTACTTAAAGTTATTTCACTCATAGGACGAATTGCTAGTTCAATGGTCGAAATCGAACCACCCTCGACACAACTTGCAACAAGCAAAGCCAATACATGAAATATTAAAAAGACATAAAAAAAACAGGTCGTCTTCCTGCCCCGAGACCATCGTGCCAAAATGAAGCTCCGTACAAACCACCCGTCACTTATATAAAAGCGATGGGATCTAACACTAACACCCACTTAACACGATCATTAAACGTTACAACGTTACGTATTTTTGCTCAGTTGGAATGTTAATTGTTCACATTATCTTTATATCCAGACGTGGTAGAAATAATCCTTTCCGAGTATTGTACAAGTCTTGTTTTTCCCTCCCCCCACCTCAAAACACACATTAATTAGAGTAATAATTTCGAATAAAGATTCGAATCTCTATTAAGATTACAACGAACTGACTCGAGTTCGTGTATGTAAATTATTTACAGGACATGAGTTTACCTATGCAAACTAATCGTTTTGGGATGAAACATTGTAAGCAAAATATTCTGCTGAAGAATATTCCAAAAATGCAACGTTACCATTTGATGAGTAGTGTTTTACATTTGTTGTGCGCACTGCTTTTTTGTAGGCTTATTAAAACATTCCATGACATTCTGATAATTGTGAAACTAAACAACTACCTACAAATGTTGTTTTAAATGACTACTGACATTTGAAATAAACGATTTCGCCTTCTTCATGAGTTGTGTCGTTAAGCTCTTTAGACGAACTATTCAGCTCGGCCTGACATTGAAAAGGTCTGAGTAAATTATCTAAATAATCGTGTGCAAACTTTTCAAGCAAGATTTTTTTTTTTTTAAAGCGCACTAAGAGGTACAACACTGAATAAACAAAAGCAAGAACGGGAATATTGAAGATTCTCGATTCACAATAATTTTATAGAGAACGTAAATACAGAAAAGCTTATAATAAAAGCTGAGTAAGGTGCACGATTGGCTTTTCATACACTTTTTTGCGTAACCATATATTCGCTCACTACAGTTTAACCTATAAAATATATACTCTCATAAAAATTTAAACCCATAAGCGATATGATGCCACAAAAGAAAACAGTTTAGCCTATAAAATATATACTCTCAGAAAAGAAAACAGCTTAACCTATGAAAGATAATCTCTCAAAAAAAGAAACAGTTTAGCTCAAAAGAAATATCTGAAGTGGACGGAGAATGTTTTGGTTAATTGTAGTTTTATGACAAAGGTAATTGAGGCTATTTCACTTTGTGTCCGTTCAAAGTGTGAATGTACCGAAATTTGAAGCCACTGGCAACAGTAAAACACAACATGAGAAAGAGAAACCATAAATGATAAGCTTCGTGTTGTGCCACGTCTCTAATCGTAGGTTATGTCGCAGTTATGTCGAGTGAGAATAAGTTCTGATCAGTTCCAGCGGACCAGTTGACGATCGACAGCTAACATTCAGTCGTAGCTTGGAATGTGACATTAGCGTCTCTGCTGCGTCTACCGGCAACGTGTTGCCGTCCAGTTCCAGATAGTCGCGCATGTTTTACTTTTTTTTACGACCAGTTACAACTGATCGGAAGAAGTTCCAAGTAATCGCAAGTGACATAAACCCTCTCACGTCTTCGACCAACTAGTTTCTGTGAGTTGCTTCTAGTCAGTGACGCGCGAGGTGTTTTGTGACATAAATACTCAGTTGCCGCTAGTTCTATCGAATCGCAGTGTGATATAAACAGGGCTTAAGAGCACCAAGGCAACAGGAAACTCACGCCTACCGCCCGCAAGCCAATTGACAAGTTCATTCAAACCTTAAGTAGTTTATGTATGAAGTAAGTTGGGTTTCGTAGGAATAATACGTAAACAGACATCTTGAGATCTGTCAGAAATCAGAGTTTTTAGCACATGGAGAAGACAGAAATTTCCCGTTATTACATTATGACAACTGATTGACGTCCCTTTTCGAAGTTAAGCTATCATTTTACGGCAAATGAGTGCATATCCAAAATTCTTTACATAGGCGGTATAGTATATAACCCAAATTAACAATAAATCCTCACATAGACATTACGAATTTCACTTTCTCTATAAATTGTAATGTTATTTTGGTGAAACAATCAATACCTATCTTTTGCTGACAAATATTGCAAACTGTGAAATATTGTTGGTATGCTTAAAATTGTGATACATTTTTTTCATGGTTAGCCTGTTTTTCTTGTCTTCCTGTGCCATTGCCAACTTGTCCAAAGGCTCGGGATATTTTCTTTTTCTGCAATCTCGCCATGCAGACAATTTCATAATGTATTGTTCAGTACGTTTGTAATCAACTTGAAAGAAACGGCGAGCAACGCGAAAAAACTGAGCTCCCGACGTGTTGAATCGCCAACACGTTCATCTTCACTAATGCTACTAAGCTATTTGATTTAGGGCATCGTTTTTCTCTTGGATCGAGTCGGGCCAAATACGGCCAGCGTGCTCGAGGATCTATAACGTTCCATCAGTGTATGTGTGATGGACCACAAGGATAAATGAGACGCCGGCTCGCGATCTATTCTCAGTCATTGTAGATAGAGAATAAATATTTGCCCCGATGATTGAATTCTGAGTGGCCCTATGTAATACCGACCTAGATATGCGAGTTTCCCGGAGTTATGGCCAAGTACTTTTCCAAAAAGCTGATAATGTTCCCAATCTTCGCCACACATTCCAAAATATCAGTTTAATTGATATTTTAGGTTAAGGATAACTGATGAATTGATAATATAAACCACTATCCAGTTAATAACAACCATCCTCATCTGTAACTGGGATCAACATCTTTTAAACTACACTTGTTGTTTTCGACAGACTGCTTGTTGTTGCCCCTTATTGAAATGTATCGATTCTAGATTTATCCACAAAAAAACATCCGAGAAAAGTAAGCTGTAAGATTAGGTAGACAAATAGCCGGGAGAACTGCAATTGCTGCATCGCTTACCATTATTTGTTTGTTTGTTTGTTTGGTTGGTTGATGAGGTCTTACCGTCGTGCTCAAGGGTATTCCACTTATATGACGACGGCTCGCCCACTTCTCATAGTTCCTGGCCTGATCACAGTGGGAAACCATCGTGTGAATGAATTCTACATCTTATAAATCCCTAATCAATTAATCAATCAATTTAAATTACAGGCCTAGTCAGAACATGGTCATTTATTTATTTATTTATTGATTATGGCTCTTT
>JAVFBW010169407.1:0-11218 GCA_034783835.1 Mopalia ciliata
GGTTATTTCCCCCTTCATTCGAATACCAACGAACCCTTTTATCGTAATGGTTCCATATAGAACTATAGCAAGGCTTCCGAGTGGACACAGTTCTATATAGAACCATAGGCCTTACTCGTTTCTGCGGAACCCTCATTGAACCATTATTTCTAAGAGTGTGGTTATCAGGAAGCCGATATGTCAGTTGTGTGTTTGTACTCAGCCTTGATGTTTTCCTTTCTTTGATGGTTACCAGTGGTGCTTAGGGTGGTTTCCATCAGCGATTGGAATAACCGATGGTCATATTGGGCCTACATGTACAACTTAATCATATGGTTCTCGAAAAAAAAATCAACTCTGATCACCACAAATCTTTAAACCTAAAATGTGTAGGATAAAGGTGAGAAAACGCAGTTTGCTACCCTCTGTACAGATCGAATTATTATAATCAAACTTTTATTTTGGATACGTTTGATGTTTTTGTTGCTTACCCTTGTTTTTAACCCTAACATTTTAATCTAATGTTTTTTTATATTAAAGATTTTTTATTTTAAATACAATTTTAAGGTAAATACGCAAAATCGTATTTATTTAATTTCCTTTATGTATATTTTATATATAAGTCTGTATATATGTATTATGTGTTCATGTACAAATTAGATTTAATTTATGTACATTGCTATCTGCTTATAAGTGGACCCCACACGGCCTTGTGGTTCAAGTTCACTAAATAAATAAATAATTGGGTACTAGATTAATAACCTAGGCATAATCACAAAGAAACGTCGCCTTGTAATTCATTTTAGTCACGTGGTATTCAAGGTATGCAATGTAATGCTTTTGGCTACGGATGGTTATGTTTCCGGATGATGACTTCTTTTGTATTCCATCGCCTTTATTCCAGAACAATTGATTACAAAGTATACCATATCATTTGAGGGCATATTGAGACGAACAGATAGGTATCAGTCTTCGCCGTGTGTGTACCTCTCATCTAAGGACAGTCTGCTTTCACCAACAGACCTTCTTATTCTCAGAAAAACTTAGAGAATGTGTTTTAAGTATAAAACTAAACAAAAGTTCATCTACTGCAAGGAACAGACCCATTGCTTGTTTGACGTTCATTAATTTCGAAGAATCAAACATTTTCTTTAATGTGGTACTTAATTAACGGTAGAACCAAATCTATGCAAATATACTGGTATGTCAGTGAATCAGCTCTTCATATAAATAGGAGAGAAAAAAAAGATACCCATAGTTTATGTGATAGATAATGTTTGTGTTAGATTAAGACATCAGACAGTACGCAGAGTAGAGCGCTCACCTGGCATGTGCACTCTTAGAATTAATGGTTCGTTGGAGGTTCTGTATAAATGATAGAACCAACTGTACGGAACAATAACGAGAAAACGATTCTTAGAAAATACGACAAAAACTGTTATTTGATAAGAGAGAAATACCAGGAACAGTTGCTGTGACGGTCCAACACATAACCAGAAAGCGTTCCACCAGATTCATGATCGAAGACGCTTATAAAGGATTCCGTTACAGTCGAGTTTGTCTAAGAGTGTTAAACATGCTACTTTATCATTAACGCATGTACAATTACCTTATGACATGGATGCTTAAAGAACGATAGGCAATTAATTCCAGATAGAGACTAACAAAACAAAATCCTTCGTGCGTTGTGCTGCTTGACAATTAATTGAAACCTTATCTGGTATTATTCACCTTTGTTAATACTTATCAACCAAATAGACCAAACCTTTTCACCACTCCTTGGTGTATATTGTTTAATGTCAGTTCCTCGTAAAAGACAACTGACCAGTTTATAACGCTCACTGATTTATATATGCAAAATCGTTTATCTGCTGACAAAAGGCGTTAACGATGATGGCTAGAGAAGGAAATCAACAATGTCTAGCACGAATTGTAACGTGCAGTTGACTTTACGTTACCTAAGTAACACAATTTACATAAGTAAAAATAGCAATCAATACCATCGAGTGTAAGTGACTGTATCTGTCTTGGCTATAGAAATCAACACGTCCTCTACAAGGTAGTTAGTTTTTTCCTTCACGGCCTAATTTATACCACTTTCTTCAAATTAATCCGGCATATTGTACGGTAGGCAGTTGTTAAAATATACTTCTGTTTTACCCCGCAAAAATATTTGCATTAATGTATAGTACCTTATTGCAACATTTAGTTTGTTCTTGTCTGCAGTTTTTTTTTTGTATGCAATATTGTATTCATGAAAATGTGAAATAAAAAATACAAACAAACCCGATTATATGCATTTCGAATACAATGTGTTGAATTAAAGTGTGTTAAAGAATCAACACTTTAGCACAATACTGTCCGATTAGTTAGCATTCTAAAAAAATACACTGTTTTGAAAGCAGAAAAATCTGCTTAAATGTTTTTTTAACTACACCATTTGCGATCTTTGTCTCAACATTATAAGTTTGACAGCCAAAGTATCCCCAGAAGGGAAAGAAAACATTAATTAAGGTGAATATGAACAGAAAGCGTCTAATCAGCAGGTATACAAAATGAGACCCGACACCACGAAATGAGTCGTATGTCGCAAAAGTGTAGAATTGACGTATATACACCATTGAAAGACAGAATGTTAAAGCTTTAAAATGATACCAAACTGTTTAATTTTCCCACCAACTGACATAAATATTACTCTATTAATACAGATACTTTTTCTGCTCCAACCACATTTTTTCGAGAAGTCAGTTTAGAAGTTGTTGCTAAGAATCTATAGCAACCAATGCCCCATAATGATACAAACAATAAACAAGGGTGTTTTGCTGGTTGCAAGTTTTTGATCGGAATTTCTGTGTAGATGAATGATAAACAAAGATATTTATGCACTTAAAATGGATTTATATGCCATTTAACCTTTGGAGAGCTGGAGCTCAAAATTAATATGTGCGACAGGAGACTCATTTCGTGGGGCCCAGAGTGGATGTACATTATTGAGAATCGCATTAGAGCTTATTTGATATCTGACTTGGAAACGTGTCTATGGTGAATTGCTCAAGCTATATTGCTTCTGTCTCTAGCTAACATTAACTTTTATTCAATTAATAATTCACCAAAATCTCTTCACGGTTATTTGTTTGTCCATCAATTAAGATGCTGTTAAAATCATTCGCTCGACCCCTGGGTCGAGTTGAGCCTATTATGGCACTTATTTAAAAACATATAGAATCATTATCTTATATATACGTGTGGAAAGCTCTAATACTCACGATCACAGTTAAATAATTATAAGTTTTATTTTAATTCAGCAATTACTTTTAAACTTATTATAAATTGGCCTAACACTGATTCATCTTCTTCCCGAAAACCCCCTAACACCCACACACGGCAATTATCCATACATAACTACCCCACCAGATCGGCGAATCTCAATCTCTACCTGCCGTTCTCCCATACCAATTTATCATCTCATTTCATTAAGACAGCAGCACAAGAAGAGTGGAAGAAGATCCCAACGAAGTATACAAATAATGCCTTCTACATCTCTTGAAATCTACCCTATACAAAGCACCAACATCTTTTAGAAAACTAACATAATGAAAATTATAACAAAAGCAACAAACTTGAACACATGATCAACGCACACTGTTCACTAATTGTTAATATGTACAATTTGCATGTTTCACTAAGAAACCAAATGTATATTACTCCAATATGGGATATCTGGGATAAAACAAGTTTTTCAGACTTTATTCCCGCCTCTAAATCAAGTTCATAAGTTCTTAGAATGTACTTACTGTCTCGCTTGGATTTTTAAGTAGGATAGGCTGTAACCTGGTAGAGTGTGGCTCCATTTTTTAAAAGAAATGTTGGTTCATACCGTTTCACTAAATTTTGTCTCTCATAAGGAAAGCACAAGTAGCTTAATGGGTACACAACGATTGCGAAAAAAAGATTATTGGCATACATAAAAATGAACTAATGTTAATAAATGCAGAAAAATCCTATGAGATCGTATAGGATTTTCAAAATCCTTCTAGGATTATATAATGATCCTATTAAATGTCTAACATCCTATAGAATCTTATAGGATTTTCGTGTAAGTGAAGACCGTTGTTGTTAGACTTCACGAAATAGAGTTCCCTAGCCATGTTAGAAACAGCTTAATGGATATCCAATCCATTATTGATGAACGAGTGTTAAGAACGTTGTTGTTAGATTTCCAGTCACAAAGGCCTTTTCCTGAAAAATGAAATATTTACTGAAAATGTTTTGTTTTGATGTAATGACTGGGTGGAATTTCTTTCGGTAAAGGAAACTTTTTCAAAACTAGCGGAAAGAACCAATTATTTCGCAAATACATTTCAGCGCTATGGCCAAATCCTATAATATACGTTTGTCAAAATAGGAATATTCTAGATTTTGCTTCTATTTCTTCACAAAAAAGCCCCTCAGTCCAATAGAGCGAAATAACAAGCAGCGTTAAACTAAATTCGATTTAGAGAACTACAAATATATGGACAAACATTTTGGCTCAATGGCCACCTAAGCGGTATTAAATTTGATCATTACCCCTTTTGACTGAGGTACAGTTTGCGTCAACAATGGACAACTTTGCTTCATTCACCCGTTTTCTTTTCAGAACAGCTAGACTATAATTTTCCGCATATACATCAGTGTAGAAACGAGGATAAGATTGATTTAATTGTGAAAATTAAAGTAAATTGTCAATGTTTATGTGTGTTTGTTTGATTAGGGTTTAACGTCGGCCAACGCTTGTGATTGTCAATGCAGATGCCAATCCAATCTTGTCACCTCCGTCTGTACTTGTGTTAACAAGGAATCCAAAAACATTTTGATTTGCCTGGGAATTGCCCTTTTTGTGTGTGTTTGATTTGAGTGTCACGCGGTTTTTTAATTCAATATATGGCGTTGTGCCTGTGCAACGTACATGTATGAAGGAAATCATCCTCGACTACATTGGCAACACACAAAGACAAAACGGGGCCGAACAGACCAATCACACGACCACACAACGCAATACAATGACATCACAAATATATCGGCCTCTTGTGACCTGTCAGCACTGGGCCAACGCGAAGTCCGACACCAACCCCTAGCCCTTTCTATCAGAGCTTTGGGGAGATGTAATACTCGATTCTAGGAATGAACGCAGTGATGAGAGGACATATATTGCATATCTGCATTTGTACAAATGCTGCTTGGCATTTTTGTTATTTTTAGCAAAAAATGAACATTTTAATTAAGGTAACCAGATTCATCTCGACATCATTATCTGGAATCAATCAGTATAAAAAGCAAAAGATAACGCATTGGTTATGAGACGAAATACAGTATGAATAATACTACATCGTTAGCATTTCATATATGCCAATTTCCTGACATCTTTCATCAGCACGAAGGTATTAAATGAGACGATGGCGATCGTTAAAATATGGTAAGTCAAAGTCCAAAATTAACTACGCTTTCGTTCCTGTGCTCCCTTTTTTTTTTAGTTAAATACAAATATTTCATTTTTATTGAGCTGATAATATATATCAACTGGGTCAAACCCATTCTTGTCACTTGTACACAGTTGTAGGTAAGAGTTATCGACTTTACATCCTCAAATTAGCACAATTTACTATTGTAGAGTTAGTCTGGGCTTGGAAATCCAATCTTCCCCAAAGGTGTATTTCGCCTTTCAAGGCTCAATTGACCTTAGGTCCTCTAGTTATAACTGCCTAATCGAACGTTAACTAAAGGATTAATATAGATATTTCTAAAATAGTAATTCCCATATTGACTGCCCTGTCTTAGAACGAGGCCTTTTCGTCAAACTGTGACAAGTCAGAACAGTAATTTACTAACCCTAAATTACCTTCCATGATCAACGAACAGGAAGTCTGCACACGGCCAGCAGCTGCATGTATTGTTCTGTTGGTCCTTAATGACAGGTCGCGAGTGACAAGAGCTGAGCCTGCATTTATAGTAGAGATAAATTCATCATTGTATGGATTCCACTAAAGACCAGCAGTACAATGATTACCGATAAGCTTGGTCTTGTCAAAGAATAGGTCGTCCGGGTTCTTCTGCTCTATATAACTAAGCTAAAGATAATCTCATACAGTCACGGTCATGTATATCATGACCAATTACAATAGTATTTTGAAAAAGTCGCCCTTTCTTTTGTCCTTTCATCAAAAAAGTGTATTTTCCTTTGCAATGAGTTTTGAGTAGATTTTCTTTTGGGGATAAATCTATGTGCTCCACATGCTACACGCAGTGTCTGTGATGATCTGACCGGTTTTGTTTGAACGTTTGCGGTCATACTAAATTCTTCTTGTAAAATAAGAAGGGGAAGTAAATGTTTATCGGATTTATACAGTGCTTTTCCATAAAATTTGGTCTTGTCTTTGACGTTTGTATACCATTACCATAAACATCCCTCGAATGAGGAACAGTTTTTATCTAAAATACATATTACTTCGCTGTTAACCTACGGCCTTTCATCGAATTCGCCGTCTTGGTGCTATAATTTGGGCAGAATTCCATGTGGTTTATTGTACACATTTCTGATACAAAACTATCCGCACTTCGAATTAATAGCTTTGACCAGGTTACTTTTTGTGTGTACAAATATAGTTACCTGAACAGAAAACCATGTAAGAAATATCACATTGGAAGTATGGTCGGTCGTAACATGGATTATGATAGGGTATACATCTGGTGATTTTCCATATCATTCGTTCCGATAACCAGCCTGAAGTTTTACACACATGTGTTGACCTAACACGTTATTATTGATACGTTATATTCCACATGTTTGACAGAATAAACAGGGCATTGCTATGATTTGAACTTCACTGAATCTGGTTGTGCAACTGTCAATTATTGTTGGAATACATGTCCGTCATATAAGTAAATTACCCTTAAGCACGGCACAATATAAAAATCAATCAATCAATCTGTCAATCAATCGATTACTTTTTTTGTGTACAAATTTAGTTACCGGAACAGAAAACACAAATCAAGCAATCAATCTATCGCTTAAACATTATCAGGTTATCGCAGAATCAATATCAAATTACATCGAAATGATGTATCATTATATTGGGTTTCAAGCAAAACGGACAATGACTACATACAAAGATTCCAGCTTAACTGGTAACCAGAAATGGAAAACGAACTTTTAGTTATATATATCAGATTATTAAATCAATTGAATTCAACATTAATGAGTGCAAAGTCTCCAAAGTAGCAAACAGGTTTCTGCTTATGTCAACTCATAAATATTTCGAATCCACTCATGCTCATCGATTGCAATGGATTGAGTTTTATTGAGGCAGTTTTTTTTTTTTGCATAATTAGGAAGTGATTCTGATTTCGCTTGGTTCAAATGAAATTCCAGCCAATCATCAAACAATCCCTGCCATATAAACTTGCAGAGGTTTATGTTGTGCTTGATTTGTATTCTGTCAATGATGGTAGCCATAAGGCGTGGCGGAAATTTTCTCAAAGCCGCCGGGGGATAAAATTACTTCTCAGTAAGTACTCAGTAAAACATCAAACAGCCGACAGAGGCAGTCACATAGATCCTCTGTCTTGAAGTAACGTAGAAGTTATTTGCTGAAGCCCATATATTCCAGAAACACTAAATGTTGAATCTAAAGAAAAGGCGTTATGTGTAATTGATCTTTAATAATTTGCGATAATTAATTTTGTCATGTTTTGATCTATTTCAAAACGGATTATCGATGTATATGCTATCGATATATTTCGTCTTTGCATAGCACAATTCCTAATCTAAATCGAGTTTTAAAAGGAAAGAAACACAATGTGATCCACAGTGGCTGCGCCAGGAACAGGGGGTACATTTGTGCTTGGAGGGAGGGGGACTTTTTGCAATAAAAGACAGATATGCCTTTTGCTATGTATTTTGTGTGGTTGATCGATTATCAGTCTTCATTGTGGTTGTATATATTGCTGCAAATAAATTTCGACAAATTGCAAACGATTTGAAAACATTTCTGAAGTTTAAACATGATACACGAAACAGTTGGTGATTGGAGCTATGAAATCAATGCTTGCTCTACAAACGATAACTTATATTTCATTTGAAATAGCCTGCAATTTGCTATGATAAATATTTAAATTCAACACTGTTCAACCTTCATATTGCTATTTTAGAGTATGACAGGCGAAGTGTTTAATTATCATTATCTCGATTCAATCGGTATAAGAGACAAAATACAACGGTTTGTGAATCAGACAAAATACATTATGAATATTATTAATCGTTAACAGTCCATATATGTTGTTCTCCTGACATCTTCTATTAGCTAATGGCGAAGGTGTTAAATGAGACGATACGCGTTCTCGACTTTACATTATCAACTTAGCACAATGTACTTTTGTTGGGTAGTCTTGGCCATGAAAATCGACAGTCCCTCCAAAGGCGTATTTCGTCTGCCATGGCCTAATTGCCTTAAATTCCTCTAATTATAACAGACTGATCGAATATTAAGCAAAGGATAAATATAGATATTTCTAAAATATATAGTTCCCATATTGACATCCCTGTCTTGTAACGAGGCCATTTTGTCAAACTGTGAAAAACCAGAGCTGTATAGTCCAATAACTCTATATTACCTCCCATGATCATGAACAGGAAGTCTGCACACGGTCAGCAGCTGCATGTATTGTTCTGGTTGCCTTAAGGACAGGACGCAAGTGACACAAGCTGAGCCTGCATTTAGTGGAGATAAATTCACCATTTGTAGGGATTCCACTAAATAGGAGCATTACAATGAATACCGATAAGCGTTGTCTTTTCAAAGAATAGGTCATCCGGTTCTGCTGCTCTATTGTTGTCCGGCCAGGATTGTTACAGGCTTGTAACAACGACGTATATCTGGATATATCTGTCGCTATAAAATGTCCAAAATCGGCACATAGATATTAAATTTACTTGCTGAATAAAATTAAAGTCGAAATAGAGGAAGCTATGGTAGGCACAAATATTTTAACGTATTTGGCCAATTCCATGAAGGCAACATGTCAATTCAAAGTCGCATTTGATAGATAAATTGTCTCAGACAGTTGTATTATTAGACAGTATTTATCAGATATGAGCATTTCACTACAAATATTACTACTGTAATAACTTTTATCTCTGATGAAAGAAACATCTATTGTAGACTATTAGATAAAAAAAACTCTGCATCTAAACTGAAGTACACGTAACAACACAAGACTGGGGCCATTTTGGCTTAGTTTGCTGATGCGAAAAGGACATCTAGACTGTGTATACGCGATAGATTATTGTTAAAATATAGTTTTAATATACATTTCTAAAATCAATTTGTATCCTTGAATAAAGATACATCTGTGGCAGAATATTAGAGATACAAAACTCTGCATCTAAATGCAGCCAACACCGGAAAGGACGTATGCAGTAGGTCAAGTTGAACCGGTTAGACTGATTGCTGACTATATAAAGCACACAAAACGAAACATTTCCCGTCCATGTAAGGGGCCATCTTCAAGTTTGCTGATGCGATTAGGATTGCGATAGGTTTCTTTGATATAGAGGATAAATATAAATCTCTTCATGTGTAATTATTTTCATCAAACCTCTGAACTTTGTTTTCGACTAATTTTGGATGAGACGTCTTTCATCTTCAATTTCAACAGTTATGTACTGAAACGTATCTCCGTATAACCTCTTAATTGTGTACTGTCAGTTATTGTTGGAATACACCGCCGTTATATAAATGAAATATCTTTAACCACGGCAAATCCACCACCCAACCAGATAATCTATTTTAGTAGTAAGCTATCGCATATCAAACATTTGTAGACCATCAATTTTAATACGATTCGATTCAAATAAAAACAGTTCCATTAATGACGGGTCAATGTTTGATAGAAACCTAATGATGTGACCTCGAAGGTATTGAACGTCATTAATAATGTATTTACATTTAATTTAGGGCCGTACTATTTATAACTTATGCTACAAATAATGATACGTCTCAAAAACTGATATATACGAAGTAGTGTCATGGGAGTAACAATTTATTCCTCTACTAACAAACAGGTACATACATGAGGATTACTGGCATATATTATAGCCTCAGTAGCAAACTGTGTCCTTTTGGTGTTAATGGTTATTGCAGCACACATATTAAATACAAATATAAACTGTCCGTCGCTTTGCGTCGACATCGGTTGGAGTTCAATACGGTGCTTAATAGTACTTCAATTATATGACGGCTGTGTATTGCCAAATAGTTATCAACAAGAAAACTTTAACGTGTACCTTAATGTGAAGTGATAATCTATACAAAAGCTCCGTTGGAAAAGTAATTTTCCCTCTTGAGCTGACTTTAAATATAATTTAAGTCTACTACCTTTAGCCAAAGAGCCTGTACACACAAAGTGATACACACCCACTCAAAACTGTAAATAATGTAAGCGATATGTTGATCAGCTTGTGGCTATATCAAGATGGGGAGATTCTACGAGATAATCGCTTTAATCTTCCATCTTGTTTACGCGCATTCGTCTGAAAACTCGTGTTTTCAATATTTCTCTCTAAAAATAAACATCATATAAAGTTGAAGCCTATTGATTTTAACTCGACAAAGATTCAGATTTGTAAAGATTACTGTAACAAAGGAATATCCTAAGAAAGTATATAACCCGCAGTTCTTTTTTGAATTGGCGTGATTAAGTTTCTGTCTGAGACTCTTCCCATGCGTAATGATTTGTCTGACAGATATTGACATAATTTTCTATATTAGAAATCATCAATCCATATATTCGTTATGCTTAGCTGTGGGCATCAACAATTTTGTTAATTACTATTAATGAAACTTAAGCTGGTTTAAATGCGGACACTGTAAAAAAAAAAGTTCGGACAGAACACGGCCTTACACAGGAATCAGCCAATCTGTACAAGCCCAACGTGTCAATTGCTCAATTTACATAATCTCTTTATAAGTCGTGCTGGTGAACTACATCTACTTTTACCATTACTGACTTGGGTGAAATTCCTGCCCCAGATATACAATAAAACCCAAGCAAAAATGAAACACACTGGACCTCTGATTTACGACGTCACGTCAATAATGCATCACTTTGTATTAACAAGTTTGACATAAATTCATTGGGGGGGGGGGGGAGGGGGGGGGGTAAGAAGCCCTCGCCGTTAAGTTACATGGATTGTCCAGTTTAT
>JAVFBW010169418.1:0-11217 GCA_034783835.1 Mopalia ciliata
CTGATGGTCGAAAGGCGGACTCGAACCCGTAAACGGTAAATCGAAGCATGTTCAGTTCAGGAAGCGCACTCGCTACCCTACCACTGAGCCATGGCCGAGATGGAATAGGAACCTCATCGCGCAAAGATGTACATGTAGGCCTACATGATGTCAAAATTATGAGGAAATAATGAATGTGATGTTCACAATCATATACATGTAAGTAAAATATTCTTGAGCGAAAACACCAATCCAGCAATTACTCAAATAACACTGGTGAGTAATAATACAAAGATCCATGGCTCAAAAGTGGAATTACTGGGTGGTATAGAGTGTGAAAATACACAGCATTTTTATATTTTAGGTGTGTTAAAGCGGGCAAATTGTGTTTTGATACCACAACAACTTCAAAAAAATATTCTAGGATAAAACTTCGCCATGAGTGAAAATATGTGTAAAAGATTTTATTGTTGCACCACATTTTTTTATAGTTGCCCAAGTATCTTACTTTCCCTTGCAGACAGCTATTATCTCTTCCAATGGCATAATGAACGGTGTATTGCTTGGAATGTGGTCAAAGACAGCTAGTTTTGTTCCTGGCTTCAAAGTCTGCTGGACCAAATCAATTATCTGAAATGTATGGCAAGGAGAAAACAGCTTGAACAGTCTTCTAATGGAGTTTAATATTGTAAAGGGTGAATGGTGTTTCTATTCTATGAGGACTTCACTTTGTCAGCTAGAAATCTCACAGAAACCTGCCCACCATTTCCGCGGTCAATGTTGAACTTTCCATTTACCCCAAGGGTCAAAAGATGGACTATTAACTCATTTTGTATGCAAAACACTAAAGGGTAATCCCTTCCAATAATTCACAGCCCACCAAATATGAACATGGAACAATTCTAAATTCTTCCACAGGATTTTTTTCTTTCCTTATGTTTGCCTTTTTATGGGTCTTTAAGCATGTTTTATTGACAGCAATTTTCCACTTTTCCATGGTAGAAATTTGTTTCATTTTTTAACATTTTTTTCAATGTCTTTTATCGAGTGTGAAGACGACCTATTATGGGAACACAGCCCCAGGGTTATTGGCTTAAGACTTTAGAACCCAGCTGTCTTTGGATAACCAGCAAAATCATTCAAATGATTGAACTTTTAGACAATGAATGTTACTCCTGTACTAAATGAAGACAGTATGACTGTTTGAAAATACTGCCCATTAAATGTCAGATGACAAAGGGCTAAACGAACATCCACCCCTGGAAAATAAGGAAATCCTACGTCTGGTGAGAGATTTATGAAAATAATTTTTTATTTATAAAACCCATTCCAAAGTCAAACCAAAACAAATTAAATTTATCGCATAAAAGTTAAACCTTTAGTACATGATGTTTAAGCTTTTTTTCGACTGTATTCCCCATATAAAATCTGGTGAGAAATTTCTAACCTGAAAATTAGTGGTTGCAAATTTTTTTACATTTTTTCAAGGGGTATAAACATATTGTTAATATTATCTTAAATCCAGCCACAGCTTGTTGTGTGAGCGTTTTTTTGTTTGTTTGATTGGGGTTTTATGTCATACTCAAGGGTATTTCACTTATATGACGACGTGCCAGCCCAATGGGTGAAGGAAACCCCCCTCGACACCACTGGCAACAAACAAAGACAGAACATGACAAATACAGGACGACAACAACAGGACGCAATACAGACCCCACAAACAGTTCTACTTCCTGTTCCCCTTTTAGCTCTGAGAGCACCAGGCCAAAATGAAGCTCTCACCAACCGCCCGCTGTTGTGTGAGGGACGAAACCATAAAAAAAAGTCTTGGATGGAATATAAATTTTAGTCTTCGACCCCCTGTCTGGACAAAATTGGAACCATACATACATTTTTGTAGGCAAACTTATCACTGTCTGTGACAATATATGGAATTTTTGTTCAATTGTAATTAAAATTTCATTTATTTTGTTTGAAAAAGAAAAACGTACTTCTTTAAGTAAAATTTTAAAGTCTCAATTTATTTTTCCACTTTGTGCTATATCCCTGACCCACATAAATAATAAACAAGAGCTAAAGTGAGTCGCAACTTATGCCCGAAGAAATCTTGTAACATGGAATATTAACATCGGGTTTGAAAAGAATCCACCATGTGACAGCATGTCTAGACAAAAAATATGCCAAACAAAATCCTACAGAACATCTTGACATGTGGAATATCTTAACTCTGTCTTGTCAAATGGAACACTCATACCAACTAAGTTTGATTCGAATTCCACAACAAGTTTTGAAACTTGGCGTCAACTGTAGTCCAATATAGGCCAAAACTAATCCCAAGTGACAGTTTGTCACATGAAACAATCATATAAGGTTTGATTCAAATTCCATCAGAAATTTTTAAGTAAACATATAGAAACCAAATTTAGACCAACAGGTGGCACCACAGCTTGACACACGCCAAAATCAATCCCAATTGATGTCTTGTCACATGGAACACTCATACTAAGTTTGATTTGAATTGCACAAGAAGTTTTCAGTTTAATATACAGAACCAAAATTTAGACCTTGCCACCTGTAGTCCAACATATGCCAAAACTATTCCCAAGCCATGTCTTGCTACATGGAACAATCTTATAAAGTTTGATTTACACCAGAAGTTTTTAAGTAAACATACAGAAACCATATTTAGACTTTGCCACCATGTGGCGCCACCTGTATGCCAAAGCACGCTGAAATCAATCCCAAGTGATGTCTCGTCACATGGAACACTCATACTAAATTTGATTCGAATTCCACAAGAAGTTTTCAAATTAACATACAGAAACAAAATTAAGACTTTGCCAGCGCCACCTGTATAACGACATATGCCAAAACTAATCCCAAGTGACGTCCTGTCACATGGAACAATCACACTTAGTTTGATTTGAATTCCACAAGAAGTTAACATACAGAAACCCAATTTAGACCTTGCCACCAGGTGGCGCCACCTCTAGGTCGACATATTCCAAAATCAATCCCAAGCAATGTCCTGTCACATGGAACAAACATACTAAGTTTGATTTGAATTCAATAAGCGGTTTTCAAGTTAACGTCCTTAAACCAAAAAGTGGCCGGAGGGACGGATGGACACCATAACATAATACGTCCCGTCAAATGATGGGGGTATAAAAAAACTAACCGCACAAAGCTTCTGTTTAACTTGTATTAAACGAGAGGAAAAGGATTCAGAAACATTTGATCACCAATACAAAATAAGAAATGTGATAAGTCGTTCCAGTGGTTCCAATTTGGAATGCAGCTTAATATGATGCTAAACTAAACTCCTATTGAAGATGGTATCATTCTGAACAAATTTCAGGTTTCCATAGCAACAAATATGTCCGCATCTGTTACTTTTTTTGACATAAGGATGTGAACAGTGTAGAAGCTAACCCGCTTAAAATAGAGAGTTCAAATTTGGAATGCAGCTTAATATTATGCTAAACTGAAAAAATTTATAGACTGTTTAACATGTATATGGACTGAGTGTCTGTAATAAAGTTATAAATAAAATAAAAAATAAAATAAACTACTTAAATATCACATTTTGCAATGCTTAATCAGCTAACATTCTAAATACCCCTGTCCAGTAAAGAAGAGCTTAATGTCGCAGCTATAGTGCTTCTACACTTGTTACTTAGATTTCATAAGAGCACAGATCTAATTCTAATTAATGTGTTTATGTCTGCCTTGTGTACTCACATGAGATTTCACAACATCGCTGAAACTTTACAATAATTTAGTTAATCAAGGAAAAAAGGCAGAAACCGGGATTAAAATGCAATAAATGAACAATATTGATTTTATGAACCATACATTTGATTATAAAACTTCAAAGGTAGTGTGAAAGAAAAAATTCACAACTAATTTTGTTTTAAGGGGAAAGCCCATTCTTGCTAGATATGAACAAAATGAATGCTTGCACCCTATTCTGTACATTCGGTGGCACCCGTAATCCAGCAGTTCTGAATGCCTAATGCAGTCAGAAAAGCAAATTGGGCAGGTAGATACCGCAACACCTCAGTGAATGCTCATTGGGGCCAACCGCAACACCTCAGTGAATGCTCATTGGAGCCAACTGGATGTATCTGCCGGTTTAAAATTGGATCTGGTATGGGCTCAATTAAAAGTACAGAAATTAAAACCTCATCTCTTACTGTGGTGATACAATACAGTGTATGATTTACACAGGCCAAAATCTATGATTTATTGTGTCAGCAGGGGCCCTAGGGGACATAGTGTATATTGGTCCAGGAACTGGAGAGTGAAATAACTAGATATTGTCTCACATGGGAAATTATAAATGGATGGATTGAAAAATGGGTGAAACTATTGATGGGTGAAACTATAATTGGATGGAACTATAAATGGATGGAATAATAAATGGGAGAATGGATGCAACTATGAATGGGTGAAATTATATTTGAATGAAACTTTAAATTTATGGAACCATAACTGGATGAAACTATGGATGGATGGAACTATACATGAATAGAACTATAAATTGATGGAACTATAAATGAATGGAACTATAAATTTATGGAACTATAAATTTATAGAACTATAAATGAATGAAACTATAAATGAATGGAACTATAAATGATTGGAACTATAAATTGATGGAACTATAAATGGATGAAATTATAAATGAATGGAACTATAAATTTATGAAACTATAAATGGATAGAACTATAAATGAACGGAACTATAAATTTATGGAACTATAAATGGATGAAATTATAAATGAATGGAACTATAAATTTATGGAACTATAAATGGATGGAACTATAAATTTATGGAACTATAAATGGATGAAATTATAAATGAATGGAACTATAAATGAATGGAACTATAAATTTATGGAACTATAAATCGATGAAAGTATAAATGAAATAATGAATGGAATTATAAATTTATGGAACTATAAATGAATGGAACTATAAATTTATGGAACGATAAATGGATGAAATTATAAATGAATGTAACTATAAATTTATGAAACCATAAATGGATAGAACTATAAATGAATGGAACTATAAATTGATGGAACTATAATTGGATGAAATTATAAATTAATGGAACTATAACTTTATGGAACTATAAATGAATGGAACTATATATGAATGGAATCATAAATGGATGGAACTATAAATACACTATGGGTATGCCGGTACATGGCACCAGGGTTACGGGTACATCCTTAAACAAACAGAGAAACAAAAGGATATATTTAATATTGCGCTGAAAAGTATAAAGAAATCAATAAGAGAATCCTCAAAGATAAAATAAAGCTTAAAGTCTCTTGAATTGATCCTGTATAAAATGTTGTTGTATGCATATACCATATTGCAAGGGGGATAACTTCTACTGTGACAGATGCCAATAAAAAGTTCAAAAATATGCTTCCAAGAAATGTACATGATTATATGAATAAATTGAGAATATGTTCTTACCACAGCGTAGATGAAAAACCACTGAATGTTGTGTAAAGAACCAATCAACATGTAATAAAGAGATATTAGATAATAATGCAACTTAATTAATGTGTTATTACAAGATGCAAGATTTAATATCGCAGTTAAACAACATTATTATCAGAAAACTATCTCTTTCAGATATTTTCTAAGGATTTCCATGTAAGTATTAAAATGCAATTAGGTGATAAAATTTGTAAGTCAGTTATGGGAAAGTTGGAAGAAAAAGTCCATGTGGTTTTATATATACACCTCCACGGTTTTAATGTTACAATAATCAATTCCATAGCAAAACTGTTAAATATAACTATAAACAATCTTTAAGATTTAACTGTATGATTTGGCAAGACAAGAGTGTACATGTTGAAGAAAAATTGTGACAATATATTTGAATTTTCAAACCAGCTTAAGTAAATTGATGAAAATGGTATTAACATATTCCTCTTACACCCACCTTACTCTTATGCTTATCTGCTGTAGTTCAGGGACAAAAACATAGAGAACACATAACCTGGTATACTAGTAATTAATTTCAGACTTACAATAGTCAAGACAATTTACAAATCTCCCCAAAACCTCCTTTGGTGCAGTTAAATATGGAGGCAACAGAGGACTTTCCGATTTTTAATTTGTGAGACTAAAAGAGATTTAATTATCTCCTTTTGGAAAATGACTGATTTAATAATCTCATTTGAACTAACTGAGAACTGTTGTAACGCTATCCATATGAACTCAGGGTTATTTTTAATAGCTCACAAGAAATTGTACAAAATAGACCACCATGGAAAGAGAATAATAAAATATAGGAAAGAAAGATTGTTTAATTTTGCTCATATGTATTTCACTTATATGAAATTCTAAAACATAATTGTTCTACTTCCTGTGTCGAGACATTGACCCCCAAGATAAAGCGGGGCTATCTTGTTTTGTTTTTCTTTTCTGTGGCATACATTGCCCCAAATATTGGGGGAAATTATTGTGCAATGGCCTGCATAGCATACAAGAGTTTTCTTAGTCTTGTCGACTATAGAAACTCTCGCGAGAATATGATTGATAGGATGAAGGATTGTCTATGTCACACTATTCCAAGCTTTAATGCAGTGGAAAACCTCATTGTAACCACCCTGTGATTGCAAGATCCACATCCTGTAACCTGCTCATGTACCTGATGGTTGACAGGTGGACTCCAACCTATGGACAGTACATCAACGTAGGAAAAGTTAAACCTAAGAATACAGTTATCACTAAGCCATGGGCTTAAAAGCAAGAATTCTCTTTTCTTAATGGATTTCTGCTCTTTCTAGCTTTACGTTTAGTGTTACCTTATGTCGTATACAGTAGATGTGACAGAGGTGTAGTTTTGGTCAAACTTGGTGGTGCCCATCGATCTGAGGAAACAAGTATTCAAACCCTGTTCACTCTTACCTGTCTACATTTGAGTTTCGAGCATCTTTATGTTTCACTAACAAAGTTTGATATGAGCAGGGGTGAGCTGATCATACCTGCAAAATGCCATTTATCAATTTTGATCTATACAACATATAATTTGATTAAAGTAACTGGTTTTGAGATTTGAAGGACAAAAAATCTTCCCCTCCCCCAAAACCATCAATGCACATCTACCTATTAAAACTGGTCTGTAGTATTCTGTACTATTTAGAAGTTTCCTGCAATCTTTTCCTGAGCCCCCTTTGGCTTACTAAAACATTCAATAGAGGTAATCAATTTTCCCACATTATCAAAACTCTTAATGTTTTATGCTTGTGCTAGTGTCCATTTTTGTTGAATTTGTTTGTTTGATTGGTGTTTAACGTCGTACTCAAGGATACTTCACTTATATGATGACGGATTGTCCATTTCACACTGTAGAGCCTTATTACGGTAGAAAATCTCATAAAAACCACCCCCACGATTGCCGGAGCAACAACATGTGACTCGCTCATATACCTGATGGTCGGAAGGCAGACTCGATCCTGGAATGGTAAATCGAAGCATGTTCGGTTCAGGAAGCGCACTCGCTACCACTGAGCCACGGCTGTGGGCCCCATTATTGTTGAAATACACCACCCATCATATAATTTAAATTCCCTTGAGTGTGTCTAACAACACCAATCAATCAATCAACTTTCTTGAGCAATTTTTTTTTGTTGACAGTCAGGGTTATCAAAAAGACAGACATGCTGGTCCAGCCAGCCAGTTTGTTATTTGTTAGCAATGCCTCTATTCCAGTGGGCATAAGGATACAAATATAAGCAATCACTACATGCAAAAGTCACACACTGGATATGATTAAATTTTATTTTCAATTCAATCATACAAGACACAACAGAATCTTACTATTATTAGTTCTCTATCTCATAAACAAATTGTATAAAGAAGCTCTGTATTTGTCCACACAAAAAGGAAACAAGGTTGAATGATTGTAACTTTTGAACACCCTCACAACAGATTCTCATTTTCTCAGATCCTCACAAGCATGTACACTTATGATGCTTATCCTTACTGTAATATACAAACCATAAACAGTACTGAATTGTTACAGCAGTGTATTGTATTCTTGGAATATCGAGCTAATATGGTTACATACCATCACACTGTTTAACATCCACAAAAAGAGCATGTGCTACCAGTTATCAGAAATTGCCCTACACTTGAATCTGAAACTAGCTAGCAAATGAATACTGCCAATACTTTAGTGTTAAAGTCAGGGAGGACTTGCACATGTTTCACATTATTATAATTTTTTTTATAAATAGAAAACAACCCTTTTATTTCATATTTGCTTGTACTTTTTTGCAATGAACACAGCAGTGTATTGTCTGTTTCAACTCATTCTTTGGATTATGTTTAGCTAACGATGTAACACACGAATTAGTTATTTCAACTCTGTATTCCAGTATTTCACATGATGACGATGATGATATATTCTACAGTTTGTGTCATTTCTGTGGGGCTGTTCTGTTTCTGTTAAAAGAACTCTCTACAGGAAACACATTTACCAGCAATCAGACTTAGATAAAGTCAACAATCACAGCCAAAGGAACATTGTCATATTGAGTGACAAAAACGGTTTTGATAAAATCTCATCTTCTGTCCATCATCATCTTAAGCCGGTCTCGACTGGTGAATAGGCAATATACTGTCGCCAGACCAAATCCTATACCACCTGCTCTCAGACATTTCTTCATACCAGCTGAAAAGAAGGAATTGGAAAAATTTTAATAAATGCTGACAAAATTGTCACTTTAAGAGATAATTTGTTGTTTAAGGCATGTTAATAATTGTGTTACTTATATTTTATATATAATCATTGACAAGGTCAATAAATGATTCAATTTGATAGACCTTTACAGGATTATAAAAAAGACTCATTGATTTGTGTAAGGTTGGTTTGGCGAAGTTGAGAGAGTAAAGAGCCGTCAGTATAATTACATCTTTGGAGCATCAATACCATAAGTCGTACAAGATTGGTAGAAAATGTGGTTACTCCTTGCAAAAGCTTAATTCTAACTATCAAACACTGCAAAAATCAAACTGATAAAACCATATACATGTAAATAATTTTACTTTTGTTCAACATGAGCACCTAAAATCTACCTTTAGCCAAAGAGAGGAGTCTTTATACAGGAAATGTGCTTCTCTTAGAAACCTTCAAGTCATCACATCACTTATAGAAACACTATTCCCAGTTACCAGGGGTTTTCACTGAAGTAACTGTGGCTGGGGTAATTGACATGTTTAACTCCATGCTCAAGGGTATGGAACAGCGCTGTATACAAACAGTTTAACAATAAAAAAAAAACAACCTTAAAATCTATCATGTTTTGACCTGTAGAAAATTACGTTCTTACATAGCAACATAAAGTCAGAATGATATGAAACATGAAGCATTTTGCCAGAAGGTGTGCCCGTAGTAATGCCCTGGTCAATTAGAATCCAAACTTCTATAGTATGATCAGAGATTAATGCTTACCTGATGATTTATATAATAATCCTGTCGCTGTGGCAGCAGTCAGTGTATTTAACTCATCATCCACACCTCTACCCCAGGATACCAACACACCAAATACACTGTACATTAAAGCTGAAATACACAACACACTCATTGTCAAACACATACATATAGAAACAAGGAAAAATATGTTAGTTGTATTTACTAAAAGCATCAAATATTAAAATTCTCATAAATGCTCATTTGCCTAACATATTTTGAATTCAGGAAGAGGGAGAAATCTGCTAGACTCAATCAGGATTCGAACCAGGGGCATATATATATTTTAAATCAAAGAGAGAAAAGTTTGCTTGCCTCCACGGGAATCGAACCTGAGACCTTTGGGTTACATGCAAAGTGAGTCTATAAAAATATTTATATATACATACTTAAAAAAATTGCTAATGACTACACCAGGGCAGTGGAATCAAGAGCAGCAGGAACAATGATAAATGTTTTGAAACACGTTGGTATCAGTAACTGATATATACAGGCTTTACACCCGAAACAAAAGACTCCCCCTACATAAAGATAAGGACAAAATAAAGAAAACACTATCTTACCAACAACACCTAAAGACTGCGCAGAAGAGGCTCCTTGCTTTGTTATAAAATTTAACATTCTGAAATAGCAAATACAGAGGTCAGTTGACTTTAATAATGTCACACACATATAAGAAAGCTAGTAAAAATATGATAGAATTTTTCACACATAATCAACGATGCAAGTCTGCATCTGCACGAGTTTACAATGCAGATGTGGAGTAGATGAGAATTTCTTGGTTAAGTTCATTTAATACAGCATGTATCGCAGTTTTAAACAATATATCAAGTTCAGAATGTAACAAGATTAGACAGATCCTTAAATATCTGTTGACCAATCATAAGCATTCCCTATTCCTCTAGTGACTTACTGTGTTCTGCGGACTGCCCCTGATAACTGAGCAGTGTTGGTTTCCCTAAAACCTGTGTAAATTCCATTCAGACCTCCCAGGGCGGCACCTAAACAATTAACAATAACCTCAATATTAGTCATTTGTCTTCTCAGACAGTTTAAAGAAGATTTTTGCCAATGTATACTTGAACAATGTTTCAACCAGGCCTTATTTTTTCACGCAAATGGTCATTCAGGTTATGAGGATGTTACGCAAACAAAAATTCACGCGAACTAAGATCATGTACACGTACATCGGATGTCTACAGTGTATGTACATTCTACACAAGATAGCCAGAAACGGATTCTCATATGCTGTCAGAAATATTTTGTATGATAGACTGACCATAATCAAAGTTTACTTGAGTATGAACCATTTCATGCTTCACTTTTGACGTAAATTTGAGGAAAAAAATCCCAATTAATTTACTTTACTTTAAACAAATCAAAAAATCGATAAACAGTGTGAAATAGAAAACCTAGGGCTGTGTTAGCTGTGACCTGGGTGGCTGGCTCTGACTCTCAAGCCAATCAAAATCACCATTGGTCTGTGGTCTTCATTAACTCTCTGTCCGCTCAGTTTATGTAGACAGTTCACAATAAACGAAACCCAACAGCCTAAATTTGGATAACTTTGTAAAAAGTTTACATTAACTGCTCCACATTTGCCTTGATTTGGCCTGATAATGACCGGATTAACTCTTTGTCTTGATGAAGCCACTCAGATAGCTTACCACGTGCTGCTGCAACAACAACACTATATTATGACAGTCGCGTCTTGTTTAACCCACCCGCGGGGCA